>JAQJVL010004890.1:0-40378 GCA_035578905.1 Stictocephala bisonia
TCCTCAGAGAGTTCAGGACACCCTGTATATTCTAGTTTATTGTTTCTAACTGTTATTTTAGTTATTAAAATATTTAATTTATTATTAAAATCATGCGTCTTATTACATATTAACTTTTACTTACCTCAAAAACACTCCTCTTGTAGATAGTTTTTGCTCCAGGCCTCAAAGTTTAATATTTAAATCTTGAATTCAAATTGAATTTGCCACCCTTCCCTACAATATTTATTGGTTTGCAGATGATAGACAGTGAACGTTGTGTCTCATATGTTGGACAACTGCGAAAAATATCAATAGTTAACGACCAAGATTAACAATTGAAAGCAACATTTGCATCTGTCTTGTTACAAACGCCTAAGTGATGAGGGTTTTTGCCACAAAAAAATCGTCCAGTTTTTGCCCCTGAATTTGCCATCCTAATCCCTCTTGATGTCAGTTATAGACATGATGCGTTTTAATACTTAAAAATTTACCCCAAAAATCACCAAACCACCACTACTCTGACTGATGCTCTTAATTAGTTTGATTCGTGGACAGTTCTGAAATATGCAAGAAAATCGGATTACTCTGGACAATTGTAAAAAACCCGTGTTTGGCATCCTTAATAAAAATACACTTTTGCAATTGGTTAAAGTAAATAGGTTCATTGTATTATCAGGCCCAGGGCCTATAGCCTTACGACTTCCCCAAATAGATCGTATTTTTAAACAAAAACTTTCAGTGGCTATAGTACAATTTATAATACAAATTTCAGTATTACTCAATAGACAATACAATTGAAATGACAGGGCCGTCGATGATGTTAACATGCTAATGAATGATGATGATATCTTCAAACCATATATACAAGCACATGTTTTAGAATGAAAGATAACATTAATGCGTGAGTGATGTGACAGCGGCACACTATGAAGTCGGAAACCATAACTAACTAAACATACTGTCAGCTTATATGAATGCGACAGATATGAGTATAATCAGAGGAAATGAATAAATATTTAGTTGAAAAAAAACACCTTTAATATAAATATATTATTGAAAATAAAACCAACTATAAGCCAATTAATTTTGTGGGAATATAATAAAATAGCAATTTAAATAAATACATGTAATATACTTTTATTAATTAATAAATAATTTAACAATATCTTACCTATACTCTTTATTATGGAACAATAACTATATAAATATCCAACTTGTATTGAGTAAATTATGAAATAAATATTTCAAATATAAAACTGAACATTTATTGGTGAATATGTAAGCTAATTTTATGAAAATAGTCCAAATGAAAATTATAGACCATTTAAGTTTTATGTTAATTTTGACTCTGAGAAAGTTATATGGAAAAAACATAACTGTTACACTCCGTTCATGCATTACGCCTGCTTTAGTCCCGTGAGGGTATAACGAATACATTATCACTGCTTCAGTTCATTTCCCAGTGAAAATACATTATGGCCTTCATAACTCGAGACTTCCCTTGTATATGAAGTATAAGATAATTGTTACACTCCGTTCATGTATTACGCCTGCTTTAGTCCCGTGAGGGTATAACGAATACATTATCACTGCTTCAGTTCATTTCCCAGTGGCACACACTGAAAATAAATTACGGCCTTCATAACTCGAGACTTCTCTTGTATATGAAGAGAATGACATAAAACGTTAAAATGAATTTGCTAGTTTAGTAGATATCCATTTTCTTCTTAATTCATATTCAATGTTCATACTTAGACTACTAATTTTATAAGTTACAATAAGTAAGCTATTGTTATAGTGACGCATAAAATATAGTAATATGCATACGTTTTTAGAATGCTACTGGATTAAGTATAAAACTCATTAAATACTTATTTCAACATACTTTAAGTGCTATATATACTTATCTCTGAACTTCACAAGGAACATATTCTTGAATATTAGGTTTTTAGTACACTACTTTTATTTTATTATATATATTAACATTACGTATGTTTTACTTTGTATATTGTTTTAGTTACAATATTAAAATACAATTTATCGCAATTCTAAATATTAACTTATTAAGCCATTTAACTTACTACTAATAATGTACAAGTGTATTGAAGTTTACAAATTAATTTATTCACGCTTTTATGTACAAAAATGATGTACATTTTTGTTAAAATATGCCAAAGTTCGTTATATTATTTCTTATAAACGAGAAAAATATTAAAGATAGTTACATTTGTATAACTTTACTTCGAATGATAGTTTTTATTTATGTTATTATATTATTTATTTATTTCATACATATTACATTATAGGTTCTACTAAGTTTTAAAATTGTCAGTAGACTCCATTTATTCAACATTATTTACATTTAATTTCAGTAACATATTTTTTAATTTATTTCAAAACTGTCTATATCTTGCAACTTCGGATCTAAATTAATTCAATTTTGTAGTTGTTTTTAACGTTTATAATAATTTACACCAGTTTCATATGGCACTGGATGAGCTAATACAATATATTATTAGTTTGAATATATTTTTTGAAGGTACAAAATAGCACACATGTTTTAAAACTTAAAATTTAGACATGGATCCTTTTAAATTATTTATTGATTTATTTTCATAGTGGTGATAACTTTCAGGGTTTCACCAGTTAAAGGTAAATAAATACAAAATTTATTTTCCCTACAGGTTATGGCTTGTTGCAATTAAGTAGATTTAAATAATAATGTAGCAGTTCCCATTAATAATTGTTTCCACAGGGTTGGGCAAAGTCTGGAATGTATTTATTAATGTCAAAATCTTTGAAAGGAGTGTAATAAAACTTTATGTACATGTCCTTATACCAAACATTTAGACATATTTTACTTGTTTTTTGCGTAGCCAGGTGATGGCCCACGAAGGAAGTCTTAAATATTTTAAACGTAAGCCTACCGCGAGTTTTACCTCTTTTTAAAGGCTTTTGTTTGTAAAACACAAGAATGCAAACTTGAGGTCAAAAGGATGACCAAGTCAGAAAATATAGCCTCTCAAACAATTTAATGTCATATAACTAACACTGCTTAAGACAGAGGTAAGATAGTTATTATCTATTGCTGTGTAGAGCTATAATTTATCTAACTCAATATGCGAAATTAAATTTCACAAAAATAAGTAACAAATTATTATAATAATATTCTTAAACTATTTTAAGTAAACCTACTGTCAAAAGTGTTTTAATACATTTTTCTTAGTTTTATCATAGTTAAATAGCATAGCTATTTTTATAACGCAGTCGTTTGTTATGATTGTTAACAATCAACAACATAGTCAGCAACAGGGACCTGAAATTGTTAAATAAATAGCCTTATAACTGAGAAGAATTACTAATATGACATTAAATTCTTTGAATCGCTGTATTTTGTGAATGGGTAATGCTCTTGACATCAGATTTCCACTCTTGTATTGTACAAACATATACCTTTAAAATTAATTAGGCTTACATTTAACATTTTTAAGACTTCCTTTTGGGCCATTCCTGGATATGAAAAAAACAAGTATGTTTAAATATTCGGTATAGGGACATGTACATATCTAAAAAGTTTCATAATTTTTCTTTTAATAGTTTTAAAATTAATAGATACATTAAAGACTTTTTCCAAACACTGACATTAAATTCTTTGAGTGGCTGTATTTTCTGAATGGATCATTCTTTCGACCTCAGGTTTGCACTCTTGTGTTTTATAAACAAAGACCTTTAAAATGAGGTATAATTCGAGGTAGGCTTACATTTAAAGTTTTTAAGACTTCCTTCATGGACTCCCTGACTATGTGAAAAACAAGTAAAATATGTTTAAATAACTTAGTGTAAGGACCTGCATAATTGAAAAGTTTCAATACATTCAATGGTTTTGAAATTAATAAATATATTCCACACTTTTGCCCCCCCCCCCCAATATAGTGGTTTTAAAATTAACGCTAAAATTTATAGAGTATAAAAGAAAAAATGCAATCAAACTAAACTACATAATTGCTGTAAATAACATGTTTTATAAAGAATCAAAGTTTGACATGCTATTGTAGTGATTGGTTTCTGCTTCTGTCATTTATTAAAGTACTTGTGTCGAGAAGATTCTCTAGTCACAATGTACGGGTGCTCTAATAAATTATACAATTCAAACATGTAGGTAACAATTGTTATAGACACTTAAACCAAGTGCTAATGAGTTATCACCAATGAAGTTTTAAAGTTTTGGAAAAAACTAAAATCTAATGGCTTTTTCAACATTAAATGGAATCAACGGCACCGAAATAAAAACGGTCTTTTTTGTCCACACAGATGTCAATATACACGAAATTATTTAAAAACGATTACATTACACACTCAAAAATTAAATAAAGACGTACAATATATGAGTTTACTTATATACTAAGCATATTTAACAAATATATTAGCACCCATATTACTGTCCTTCAAATTAAATGAACAAATTTAGGCTATTCAACATATATAATAATAAAATGTTAATCATATTTAACTACATCACAATACACTCATTGTTTGCTTTGTTATTAGATTTGACATATATTTAAATACTATTCAAGAACTTTTACATCACTTTAATTACAGTACCTTCATAGTTTTTGTATAACTTAATTATTGCAAAGTCAAATGAAGGCAGACTGTACTGGCTTCAACTCAAAATGAAGTTACTGAAAACTACGTTTTTACGCTTTGAAAACTGTTCTAACTGAAAACAAAGGCTGAATGGTTTGGCTTTAAAACTTTCAAAACAAAAACATAACAGTTAACTCCCCCAAGCGTGTTTGTTAATTGATTTAGTTTTAGTGAGTACATACAAAGAAAATTTAAAATTTTTAAATGGAATTGAGCCAGATTTTTTTTGATCAGATTCAAATTATATATATATATATATATATATATATATATATATATATATATATATATTATAGGCTGTATAATAGAAGTTTGCATACTGAAGAAAAGGGAGTTGAACTACTGTATATGATTATATATGTCATATTATATATGTGATTATATCAAGGCTGAGGAGTTAGGCGACTTGTAGTTGGCCGATTTTTTGTTATTTATATTCAATTTCTCACTAATATTTTGCTCGTTACAACAATATCTTTTATATCTTTAAGAATTCCTATTTAACAAATGGTCACTTATCAGTTTACATATGACAAAGGCTACTGAAGCTTTAAAATCAATAATTTGCTTTACAGTTTATATTATAAATCTCAATTTATTACATATATTAAATCTTTAATGTCCTAACAGTAATTTAATAAAACAATTCGAAGACGTTTTCATATTTTCTTTCATGCGCATAGAATTCGTAACAATCAATTTACTAAGTATTAAGACAACAGTTAAAACTATTTGTTAAAACACAAACTATTTATGCATAAACAAGGTTTAGGAATGTAATGTTTTTAGCATTTACAATTTACACGTACAGTCATTTAAGTACTGTATTGTGTTTGTTAGTAATAAGTACGTTTATAAGTGTTACAGTGCGGAAAGGCCACTAAAGTGGTGCACTTAAGTGCTTCAACTAAAAGTTTACTTACCGTTTTTCGTGTAGACGTAAGGAAATCACAGCCTCTTAATGGTTACCTGTATGTGAAGGCATAAAAACGACCAAATAAAGTTAAACAAACAATTTATGATATTTTTTTAAAATGTACAAAAATAAGTGTTTTATGACAAGTAGTGTTACGAATATTTAGTTATTAAGAGTAACTGGCAACTATTTTTTAATCATTACATTGAATCCCTACAATACTAAGTTTAAAAAAGTATATATGAGTAAGCGTAGTGGCAAACTTGACAGTAACATGGCCAAGAGAAGTGTAACACAGCTTGTTGGAAGCTCTGCTATTTCAATCTCTCTCTAACTACTTACTGGACTTTATTTAATCACTTCCAGTTAAATCATAGAAGTTGTTGGCTACACCGAAACAAATCGATTTGTATGGAAATGAATTAAAATACTTTACTTCTTTCAATAAGGAGGTATACTTTAAAAGTAAACCTTAAATATCTTTATTAAATTTATTTCGTACTGGGTTCAATTTTATTATTTGTTTCTTTCTTGATAAGCATTATACTTATTTTTTTAAATAATACATACATCATATCTATAATGAACATAGAAAATATAAAAAATTACATGTATTCTATATTCTATGTTTACTTAAATACCCTGTGTCCGAAATTGCATTGCTGAAACAATAGTTTGATATGAACAAGTTATAGTGTGCGACTATATTTGGAGAGAAAAAAACCCACAATTTCAAATATAATAAATGATATTTCGGTATTGAGTTACTTCAGTAGTATAAAAAAACAGTTCGATTCTAATATCGATAGTAATTATGTAAAACAACTGAAAATTGATTAGACATATATCGTAAAATAACAGTAAAAATGGTTACTAGTAAAACAATATTAATAGTTTTACATCGATCGAAATAGGTTTAGTCAACGAACATATTATACTGTATAGTTTTTGGTAGGCTATAGGAACAATTGAACTCGACTAAGAGATTATTTGTTTGTTTAAAAAGTGTTACCATGGATTTAAAACTAAGATAAAGTAAGTACACAGTCGATATAAGAGAGTTCGTAGTCGGATGAACTAGCAGAAGCCCAATTAAGAATGTTTAACGCTTTACTGAACTTTACCATAGAGTTTCAACATGGTTATCATACAGTACACATCCTTCTGTAGTTATTTGGAACAGAACAATCTTATATTCCCAATATCACTACTTTCCTTTAGTCCAGAGAGAAAATATTTGTAGACTTCCAAAGAGAGTTCATTGATCGTTGACATGGGGTTTCGCGTGATGGTTGACAAGAGTGAGGGCTGAAATGATGTCTATTTAAGTGAATTAATTGTTATTTATTTACCTTTAAATGTGTATGCATGTGCTTATCAGGGGAAATGTGCGTCGAGTCATAGTGGCTGGAAAGGTGGGTGGGGGAGCGAGTCATAGTAGCTTGACAGGTGGGTGGGTGAGTGAACCACGTGTTTGAGTGGTTGGGTTGAAGGGTTAGTAGGTGTGTCATGAACAACGTAAGTTTTTGGCTGGGAGGAATAGTGAACTGGTGGACGATTCGAATGTCGTACTTGTAGGCAGAGTGGATGGTTGGTTGAGTCATAAAATGACGTATTTTGGTGGCTGGGACGGGTAGTGGGTGTGCTATATACGACGTTCATGGTGAGTATGTGGGTTGGTCGTGAGCAACGTACGGAGTTATGGGAAGGAAGACTATGTGGGCGAGTCATGAACGACATAATATGTTTGTAGCTGGTAGGAAGATTTGTGAGTAGGCTAGTCATGTTTGATGTTCGTTGTGGGTAGAAGAGTAATCATGAATGATGTACATGACTACATGGAAGCGTGAGTTTTGATGAGTTATAAATGATTATGTTTGTGGCTTAGACGAAGTGCGGGGGTTGGTGGTCGAATCATATACGACGTTAGCGGTGGGTAGGTGGGTTAGTTATTAATGACATACGATTGGCTGGGGTGTGGTCGGTACGTACATAAGTCAGTGAGTAGGTTTACATTTAAATTTGTAAAATATGATAAATAGGTGCAGTATTATTTGTTAAATATTTAACCCTATTTAGACATTTACTTTATGTAATTTTCGTTATAATTTTACAATAGTTATTTTATAATAAAATACACTAAACTTTACCATTATTTTTAACCTTTCCTAGATCGTTAAAAAAGTGTTGCTATTTATATAGGATGAAAATTCAAAGATAACATTTTAGCATAAATACTATCTAATGGTAATGTAGTGTTTCTTATTCGTTACAAAAAAAAATATATGTATCAAACTTGCTATTTTGGCACCTCTATAAAAAAAAACCTAAAATAGCCCAAACTGGGCAGCTTAAGATTGAACACCTAGTTTTTAATTGTTCAGTGTCTATTAAGTCTTTTATGTCAGAGATTGTGAGAGACCTTACAAGATATCTGGAGATCAACTTACCTTAGATCAAATTACAGTGAATGTTCCTCCATCAACTGGGGAATGGTATTGTTATATCATACACAAATTTACTGCAATCTGAAGATATTTATGAAGGTAAAATATCATGTAGATGACGATGGAAAATATGACGTATCTCTTTTGTTTAATTTGATGTACTATGGCTATTATAAGGTTGATAATATTTTGTTTCAAAGGAACAAAATGTAACAAAATTAAGACTAAACTAAAACTTCATTGTAAAGGCTATGAGTGAAACAGGAAGTAACCTGAAAAATATGTTTTTGGTTACGTTTACCTCTGGGACGGGAGATTTATTGGTTCATATTTCAGGGAAAATTGAGTTAACTGGGTTTGTATGCATCATCGGCTGAGGAGTAATGTTTTATCTATTTACACTATAATGTTTTGTTCAACAGCTGTTTTTTTAATGATGTTATATCATTTCTTCTTTGAGTTCTTTATTGGAAGATTTTAAATTGTAAATAATTTTTTTAATTATTTACAATATTGTATTATGTTTAGTTTTTCCATCGGTACAAATGATCAATTGTACACAATAATTCTTGGTGGGGTTTTTATTTTGTTACTTTACTGATACATGTTTATACTGACATTAATTAAAATATAAAATTTCATATCGTTAATTTTCTCTAAATCCTGTAAATTTATGCAAGTGAAGCTCTCAAATTAAAATTTAACTAGTAGGTTTACTTCAGTTAAACATCTCTACCTATGTAAAGGCAATCTGAAAACGTAGTATATTTTCTATAATCTAATTCCAATTTTTATTGGTTAGTATTTCTCGGTAAATTGAGTTAACTGGGTTTGTATGCATCATCGGCTGAAAAGTCATGTTTTATCTACTGGTAACGTTTTGCTCAGCAGCTTTCATTTCATATTATTTTTGTTTATTTATTTACTATTATAATATACACGTGTCTTACACGGTAATTATTGAGATTTCGTTTTTACTAATGCATACTTTTACTGGGATTAATTTTATTATGAAATCTCATATGGTTCAATTTTGCTAAGTAATTTAAATTTGTGCAAGTAAATCCCTCAAATTCAAATCATAACTACAACTGTAGGTTCAATACAGTTAAAAATTTCTTCCAACGCAAAGAAAATCTGCCCATGTAAGATATATTGTATAATTTATATCTTATTTTTAAAATTATTGTTTTTAATTGATGTTTATACTTGCGTAAAAGTTTAACATTGGAACTTTAATTAAAATTTGAATTAAACAATTTTTCATTCATTCACACTGAATAATGTAATTTATTCTAGTATATTGTGATACATTTGTTTAGTATTAGTGTTATTACCAGTAATTATGTTATTTACTTGCTTACTTTTAGTTCTATATCTGATAAAGATGTAGCATTTTGAACTTTTGACTATGAGTCAATAATACACTAGGAATATTATTTGCTCAACCATATAGATTGATAAGAGAGTAAGAAAATTTGTAGATTTAAATTTGATAGTTATTACATGACTAAAATGCTAGATTATCTGTGTATTTGTACCATTTTATACCAATTAAAAGTTGAACAATTATAGAGTACGTTTGTAAACTTAATTAAATGAGTTTTTTTTAAGTAAGCATATGGATGAATTCAAGCTGATGGTATGGTCAAGATGATTAAGATGTTTTAAAAAAAATTTTAATTCATAAATTGAATAATAGCTATATTCGAAAGGACTTATACATTTTATGGGAAAATGATCACATTCTTTTAAAGTTATGATTACCAATTAAGAGCTTACAAGTTATGTAATGAACGTGAAATTCCAACAAATAAAACTTGCTTTAGTCATAACAAACCCTTAAAAAAGCATTGGATCATAAGAAATCGTTTATCAGTGAACTATTGAAACTATTCAATCTTAAAATTATCATTTACCATCATATTATTGTACTTTTCTCCTTAAAAAAGTGAGAATAATTAGCCAATGTATATTCATTTTAATATTATATTACACTTACTAACGTACTTAATTTGAAATAAAAACTATACATAGTATATTTATACATATACTATACATAGTATATATATTATATATATACAGTATATATATGATAGTGGAAAAAAAACAAAATTTTAAAAAATCGGAATAAAAAAATATTTTTTAAATTTTATTTAGTTTTTAAATGCTGAACACGAAAATATAATTGATTTATCAATAAATTTAATTTTTTTCAGCCAGAAAACTAGACATTTTACTTACCTAACCAAACATGACCTAAGTTATCTTAATCTTCTATATACTAAAGAATATTCGTAATTTGCGTTACATTTAGGTGCCTCCGGAGGGAATTTATGCGAAGTTGTTTTTAGTGGCTAGTCCTAGCTTCTATTTACATTAAGCATTTGGCCACCGTAGGTGATTTACCGTAAACAAAATCATTACCGTGATTCCACAATATCTCGAGAAATGATTTACTAATCATAATACTCTACTGCAAGGGAAATAATATAATTATTGTATTATTTAATTAAATAAAAAAAGTATTCAAAACTATTTAATTTACCATATCAAATTACTCTGTAATCATTATGAAATAAAGGACCGTGAAGGTCTTTCAGTCTAACCATTAAGTACTAGTTACCTCGTTCAATATTGTTTTATCATTAAGTCTAGGTGGCTGTTCATGTCAAGTACCCCCAGCTGTAAGGCACGCTAGGGTTGTAAAAGATAAATACTCCATCTGACGAGCTGTAACTATACAACAGTTAGATCATACAACTGTTCATTTATACAACCAGTTGGTTTTATCATTAAGTCTAGGTGGCTGTTCATGTCAAGTACCCCCAGCTGTAAGGCACGCTAGGGTTGTAAAAGATAGATACTCCATCTGACGAGCTGTAATTTATACAACCAGTTGGTTTTATCATTAAGTCTAGGTGGCTGTTCACGTCAAGTACCCCCAGCTGTAAAGCACGCTAGGGTTGTAAAAGATAGATACTCCATCTGACGAGCTGTAATTTATACAACCAGTTGGTTTTATCATTAAGTCTAGGTGGCTGTTCACGTCAAGTACCCCCAGCTGTAAGGCACGTTAGGGTTGTAAAAGATAGATACTCCATCTGACGAGCTGTAATTTATACAACCACTTGGTTTTATCATTAAGTCTAGGTGGATGTTCACGTCAAGTACCCCCAGCTGTAAGGCACGCTAGGGTTGTAAAAGATAGATACTCCATCTGACGAGCTGTAATTTATACAACCAGTTGGTTTTATCATTAAGTCTAGGTGGATGTTCACGTCAAGTACCCCCAGCTGTAAGGCACGCTAGGGTTGTAAAAGATAGATACTCCATCTGACGAGCTGTAACTATACAACAGTTAGATCATACAACTGTTCATTTATACAACCAGTTGGTTTTATCATTAAGTCTAGGTGGCTGTTCACGTCAAGTACCCCCAGCTGTAAAGCACGCTAGGGTTGTAAAAGATAGATACTCCATCTGACGAGCTGTAACTATACAACAGTTAGTTCATATAACTGTTCATTTATACAACCAGTTGGTTTTATCATTAAGTCTAGGTGGCTGTTCATGTCAAGTACCCCCAGCTGTAAGGCACGCTAGGGTTGTAAAAGATAGATACTCCATCTGACGAGCTGTAATTTATACAACCAGTTGGTTTTATCATTAAGTCTAGGTGGCTGTTCACGTCAAGTACCCCCAGCTGTAAAGCACGCTAGGGTTGTAAAAGATAGATACTCCATCTGACGAGCTGTAATTTATACAACCAGTTGGTTTTATCATTAAGTCTAGGTGGCTGTTCACGTCAAGTACCCCCAGCTGTAAGGCACGCTAGGGTTGTAAAAGATAGATACTCCATCTGACGAGCTGTAATTTATACAACCACTTGGTTTTATCATTAAGTCTAGGTGGATGTTCACGTCAAGTACCCCCAGCTGTAAGGCACGCTAGGGTTGTAAAAGATAGATACTCCATCTGACGAGCTGTAACTATACAACAGTTAGATCATACAACTGTTCATTTATACAACCAGTTGGTTTTATCATTAAGTCTAGGTGGCTGTTCACGTCAAGTACCCCCAGCTGTAAAGCACGCTAGGGTTGTAAAAGATAGATACTAGTAGTAGGGATTTGCCGTTCCTGGCCCAGAGCTTGAATTTCGGGACCAGTGGACCAGAGATTGAATTTCGATATATATATATATATGGTTAGATGTGTTTAGATAGATAATTTGACAGTTTGCTCGGATGGTTGATAATTTTGTGTCGCAGTGCTAGGCGTGAATTGAAAGTTGTGTTTTAGTTTTGGTGCGCGGTGAATGGGTTCGAGTGTCACGCGGTGAATTCGGCCAGAACGCCGATCGAGATTTCTGCAGTGGCATCGTTTCGCGGAGCACTGTGTAGGCAGTCCCGGCGGTGCGGTGTTATAAGTGATTCGATCGCGGCACCCCGCGGAGCGCTGTGTGGGCAGTCCCGGCGGCGCGGTGTTATAAGTGATTCGATCGCGGCACAGGCAGTCCAGGTGGTGCAGTGTTATAAGTGATTCGATCGCGGCACCCCACGGAGCGCTGTGTAGGCAGTCCCGGCGGCGCGGTGTTATAAGTGATTCGATCGCGGCACAGGCAGTCCCGGTGGTGCAGTGTTATAAGTGATTCGATGGCGGCACCCCGCGGAGCGCTGTGTAGGCAGTCCCGGTGGTGCGGTGTTATAAGTGATTCGATCGCGGCACCCATTCCCCGCTGGGTTGTTTGACACGATAACATTCGCGTGGTTGTTTGCGTGAGATTTCGGTGGTGGATGCGGCTGCTCCGTCACTTGGCTGTCATTTTCCCTCGTCCCTCATCACCTTAATAAAATAATTTCACATCTTCCACAATACTCAAAAAAGTCTTCCCTTAACGTTCGCGTATCGTTCATGTAACGTTCAAGTATCGTTCAGGTGACGTTTACGTGTCGTTTAGGTTTCGTTTACGTATCGTTCAGGTGACGTTTATCTTCCCTCGTCCATGTATCGTTCAGGTGACGTTTCGTCCACCCCAAAATACGATCAATTGTCAGGGTGGTCAGAGGAGACAGCTAACTCTGTGCAAATGGCTACTTATAAGACTAATGTCAACTCAACAGCACTTCTGAGTGCTAACGATATGTATGTGGTGCAGCAACAACATTCATCGTCGTCTTTCCCCTTCGTTCAGGTGACGTTTATCTTTCCTCGTCCATGTATCGTTCACGTGACGTTTCGTCCACGTATCGTTCAGGTGACGTTTATCTTCCCTCGTCCACGTATCGTTCAGGTGACGTTTACGTGTCGTTTAGGTTTCGTTTACGTGTCGTTCAGGTTTCGTTTACGTATCGTTCAGGTGACGTTTATCTTCTCTCGTCGTCCTCGTCGTTTCTTCACTCTGCCACACCAAAATACGACAAATGTTCAGGGTGGTCAGAGGAGACAGCTAATTCCATGCAAATGGCTACTTATAAGACTAATGTCAACTCATCAGCACTTCTGAGTGCTAACGATATGGCTTCGTCGTTTCTTCACTCTTCAACACCAAAATACGACAAATGTTCAGGGTGGTCAGAGGAGACAGCTAACTCCATGCAAATGGCTACTTATAAGACTAATGTCAACTCATCAGCACTTCTGAGTGCTAACGATATGGCTTCAAAGAAGCAATGTCCTACTTGCAATGCGTTTGTACATGCATCAAATATGTCTCGACATCGTAAGACGAAAAAATGTATCGCAGCTTCCACAGGCTACCAATCAACGGTGCTAGCGCTCGGACCTTTTCCTTCAACCACCACTGTATGTCCTCAGAAGGAAACTTGTCCAGCATGTGGTGTTGACGTTCTGGCTAAAAATATGTCACGACACCGTAAATCGAAACGCTGTTTGAGTATCGCAGTTTCAAATAATCCTAACACTGCAATGCCAGTACTCAACCAGGCATCAAACTATTCGCAAAGGAAACCATGCCCAAAGTGTGGAATTGAAGTAACTGCATCCAACATGTCACGGCATCGTAAATCGAAAAGATGCATCACGACTTCTTCTCCTGAGCAAACGGCTGCAGTTCCAGATATTCAGACTAGCTCAATTTCGAATGATGCTACAAAACAGGCATGTACTATATGTGGCACCGAAGTTTCTATTCGTAATATGCTTAGACACAGCAAATCTAAAAAGTGTAACACTAATACGATGCTACGCAACAGAGTCAAACGTTTTGGAATCAAACCAGCTCCAGAATCGGTAATGTGTTGGGTATGCGAAAAGTCTATTGAAAAACCTAGATATGCCTCACATGTAAAATCTAGGGTTCATAAACGAAGGGCAATGATGTATCCATACTCCACAGAATCGGTATTGTGTGAGGTATGTGAGAAGACTATCGAAAAGTCTAATTTGGTTTCCCATGTAAAAATCTGAGGACCACAAACAAAGGAGGATGATGCTACCTTCGGATTTCGTTGTGTCCAATCCAACAATCAAAAGAATAGAGGAACGTTTTGCTCAACGACTACCAGCCTCAGGTCCTGAAATATCCGAACTTGTTGCAAAATATCCGAAGTCGAAAGTTAATCGCCGGCCTGTAAAACCACTCCAGACATACGATGAAGATTTTATGAAAAGTAAACGTACGACACCAATCAATCCCAGAGCTTACGCTCGCAAGACAAACAAGCGACCAAATAGCTCATTGCTAGATGATGATTCCCCAGTATCTTCTCCTGATCCTGACTTTGAAGTAGATTGGTCAGCCCCCATTCCTTCTCCAATCAGCCCTCTACCAGCTTCCCCAGTATCTTCTCCTGACTTTGAGGTAGATTGGTCAGCCCCCATTCCTGATCCAATCAGCCCACTACCTGATTCCCCGATTGCTTCTCCTAAGTCAAAGCCCGAAGATCATGATAGTTCTGATCCTGAATCATATTTGAGGGAGGGTGACATAGATAATGTTATAGAATTATTGGGTAACGTAATCTCAGAAGCACGTAGAAATCCAAATTGGAACGAAGCTAAATTTAGAGATGCCATATCTGATTTCGATTTGTCATTTTTAGACGATCCTAAAAAGGAAGAAGTCGTGTTTGAACCACCAAAAAGAGTTGTACATTCGGATTCGAATAAAATTAGAAATATAATGGGATCTCCACCTCATTCACCAGAGTCTACACATAATCAGAGTTGGGATGAAGATGATCTCGATTTCGATTTAACATATTCACCTAAAAAAAAAAACAACAACATTAACGAGAAATCGTCATTGAATATACCAAACAGCCCCGTTTATGGATCTCCACTTCACTTTCCAGACAGTCCCTCATATTCACCACTGAGTCCAACTGATAAAAGAGAAGAAGAAGACGACGACGACGACGACGATCTAAGTTCAGATTCAGATTCCGTGTGTACTGTAATTGAGAACCCCAAGTACAAAAATAAAAACAAACCAGATGATCCAACGTTGGAAAACTCGCCACAGAACAATGTGGATGAAGAGAAAGAAGAAACATTCGAACTACAATCACTGGCCGAGGCTATCCGGGAAAAACAAACCGCTTTCTGGGGACGATTGAAAACCTACACTATTGCTAATCAACTAGCATTCAAAGATGTGTTCCGTTTCTTTAATGCGTATAAACCCCTAGTCATTGAGCTGATTGAAAATGAAATATTGAAAAATAACCTAAAAGTTAACGTTTGGTTTTTCGCTGTTTACAAACGGCCAGCAGATGGCAAGGTTATTGAGCGAACCATGAATTTCAAAACGAAAAATACAGTATTACTGCCCACTTCAGATATATCAGAATATTACGATAGCACAAAGAAAAAAATCATGGCCCAGATGGAGGAATTTCAGGAGAACGGATCGCAATGGACGCTCAAAAATATCGAAGGCATGGAAATTAGATTGAACAAATATATCCACCTGAAGGGAGCTAGCTACATACCACTACCTCCAGCTATTGAAAACCGGAAAGCTGTTATCAATGTGGAAAATAATGATCAAAAGTGTTTCTTGTGGAGCATTTTAGCCGCACTTTACCCAGCAAAGAAACATTCTCAACGGGTGAGCAAGTATAAAGCACATGAACATGAATTTGACGAATATCTTAAAGGTATTGATTTCCCAGTACAGACTTCCAAAGTTCCGACATTTGAGGAACGTTCCGGTATTTCAATTAACATATATGCTTATGACGAAAAGTTTATAATCTATCCTCTCCTAGTTACAAATGAAGAAAAAGTCCAACACGTAGATTTGTTGTATATGAAGAATGAAAAGCAAGCTCATTACTGTTACATAAAGAATCTGGAAAAATTAGTGAATTCACAAGTGACAAAAAATGGACATAGAATCTGGCTGTGCAGACGGTGTCTTCAGCATTTCGGAAGAGAGGATTTGTTAGATAAACATAAATTGGACTGTGGGAACCACAAAGCTTTGAGAGTCGAGTTGCCAGATGAAGGTTCTTTCATCAAATTCAGACAATTCAACTGCTCGATGAGAGTCCCGTTTGTATTCTACGCTGATTTCGAATGTTGTTTGATTCCAATAAAAGAAGCACAAAAGGAGAAGGATCCAACCGAAGGAATCACAGAACCCTATACCCTGCGATATCAAAAACATCGACCAATAAGTTTCTGTTTGTATGGAACACACGACAGAGGTATTTATAAACCACCAGTTAGTTATTTCGGCGAGGATGCAGCTTCAAAATTTGTAGATACATTAATATGTGAATCGGAGGAAATCTTTAAACGCTACAACAGTGAGAATGCGGTTCCAATGTTACCACTGACTGATCTTGAATTGAGAGAGGTTGAAATCACCAACAGATGTCACATATGTAGAAAAGTATTAGAAGATGACCGCGTGATGGATCATGATCATATAACCGGTAAATTCAGAGGTGTTGCCCATAACAAATGTAATTTGAATTATAAAGTGCCTAATTTCATACCCGTCTTCATTCACAACTTGGCTGGTTATGATACACACCTATTCATTAAGCAATTCGGAGAGCGTGGTAACACTATCGATATAATACCAAACAACGAAGAGCGGTACATTTCGTTTACTGTGAAGGTGGAAAATGGTATTAAACTACGATTCCTTGATTCTTTCAAATTTATGAGTCTCAGTTTGGACACTCTCGTAAGCAACCTCCCTAAAAGTAAACTAATGCATACTATCAAACACTATGAGAATGAATCTGTAGATCCGCTACTGAGGAAGGGTGTCTATCCATACGATTATATGGATTCGTTGGACAAGTACAATGAGACATCACTACCGCCAAAATCAGCATTTTATAATAAATTAAATAAGACCAATATCACAGAGCAAGATTACAAACACGCTTGTATGGTCTGGCATGATCTAGGAGTTAAAGACCTAAATAACAATAACAATAACGTTTATTGCATCAAACCTCAAATGAGGTATTAATATATATTATATAATAAATAAAATAAAAATTGAGTTAAATCTACATATAAATTACAGTTGAATTTAAAAAAAAAATCTTCAATGTTGTACAAACATTCTTCTAATAAATAGTTGCATATAATTTTTTTAAATTGTTTCATTTCCATATTTCTTAATTTATAAGGCAATTTATTATACAATTTAATAGCCATAAACTCATGATTTTTTTGTGTTGTTGAGTATTTACATTGTTGAATTTTCAGTTGATTTGAATTTCTTGTGTCGTAATTGTGTATATTTTTGTTTTGAGGAAATTTATGTAAGTTGTTTTTGGTGTATAATAAGCTTTTGTAAATGAATAGTGAAGGAAGAGTCATTATTTTTAGTTTTTTGAATAGAGGTCTGCATGAAGTTTTAAAAGGTGCTCCACAAATTAGTCGAATTGCTCTTTTTTGAATTTTAAATAATTTAACAGAATTTGAAGACTGTCCCCATAATATTATTCCATAACTCAATATGGAATGAATATGCGCATAATAAATTTGTATTAGTATATCTTCACTCACATTGTACTTTAATCTTCTTAAACAGTAGATACCTTTGTTCAATTTTTTATGGTATAATCCACATGATCATTCCAAGATATTTTATGATCAAGGATAATTCCTAAAAATTTAATTGGATTTATTTTAAGGTCCAGTCTCAAATTATTTGAGTAGGTAAAATTTATGTCATGTGTTTTGTTTAGATTAAGAATTAATTTATTAGCATTGCACCAATTTATAAATTTCTTTGTAGTAAAAGAAATCACTTCTTCTAATTTCTCATAACAATTTGATGTAAATACCAATCCAACGTCGTCAGCATATAAGAAACATTTAATATTTATGGAGTTCATATTTTTCGGAATATCGTTTATGTAAATATTGAAAAGTAATGGACCCAAAGGAGATCCTTGTGGTACACCATATTTAATTTCTTTACCTTCTGAAATTTGACCATTAATTTCTACAAATTGAAATCTATGTTCCAAGTATGATTTCATTAATTTTAGTGAATTATTATCAAATCCATAGTATTTTAACTTTTGGAGAAGAATTTCATGGTTTATACTATCAAATGCTTTTGAGTAATCAAAAATTCTTAAGCAAACAACTTTCCCACTTTCAATAATTTGAATGCAGTTAGAAGTTATACTTTGAACAGCATCAATTGTACAGTGTTTTTTTCTAAAACCGTATTGTTTTTCAGTAAATAGATTATTATCTTCAAAATAAATGTAAATTTGTTCAAACAGTAGTGATTCAAATATTTTTGAAATAGCTGGAACTATAGAGATAGGCCTGTAATTTTTGTATGTGTCTTCTCCATTTTTATAGATAGGAATAACTTTTACTTGTTTAAATGTACTTGGATATATTCCTGAATCAATACATTTGTTATATAAGCATGTAAGTACTTCACATATATCAACAGAAGCTAATTTTAAGATTTTAGTATTTATATTGTAAATATCATAAGTTGAACTAGTTTTAATCTTGTTTATGTTCTCATATACCTTTTCAACTGTAAAATGATCAAATTTAAAGATTTTTCTTGAATGTGTAAAATTTTTTAAGAGTTGAGTAGAATTTAGTGAATTGTCTATTGTTATCGATAGAATGAGAGTTTCAACAATTTCTATGAAATGATTATTGAATCCATCTGCCGAAAGATGATTAGGAATTGTGTTCTTTTTATAAGTTCCAGACAAATCTTTCACTATACTCCAAATAGTTTTACATTTGTTTTTACTATTTTGTATACTATTGTTGTTATAATTTATTTTTGCGATCTTAATGTTTTTTTTATATTCCTTTTTCAAAAATTTATAGAGATTTTTATTAGCTTCATTTGTTGAATTTTTATTTAGTAAATATAGCTTTTTACATTCATTTTTCATATTTCTTAATCTGGTAGAATACCATCTATTATTTATTTTAATGTTACTCGTATTTGTATAAATCTTTTTCCAAGGAAAAGAATAGTTAACTGCATTCATAAAGACTTTTTGAAATTCATGTACATTATCATCTATAAGTTGCTTAGAGTATATAGATAACCAATTAATCTGTTTTAATTCATAAATAAATGTTGTTATATTTTCATCTGTAATTGTCCTTCTGAATGCATGATGTGATATTTCAATATTTTCAGATTTACTTTTAATCTTTGCTGATAAGTAGATAGCATTATGGTCTGATTCAGGCGTGAATATTATTTTATTTTGGAATAATTTTGGATGGACTGTGGTAAAGATGTTGTCTATACATGTTCCAGGATTAATAACACCAGGCCTTGTGATTTCATGATTTGTTTGTTGCAAACCAAAACTATTCATTAAACTTTGAAGTTGAAAAGCTTCTTTACTTGTTCCCCTTAATTCAACATTAAAGTCACCTCCAATGAAAATATGACATTTGTATTGGAATACAAACAGTAATATGTTGTTTAATATTTTAATAAATTCTTTGTAAATGTATTTTTCTTTATTGTAAGGTCTATATATAGAAATAATAATAGCATTGTATGGTTTAATTAAGACAGCTGAAGCTTCACATATCATTTCTTGAGACATCAAATTTACTTTATCAATTTCAATATAATCAATATTGTTTTTCAGAATTATTATAGTTCCACCTCTTTTACCAGTTCTACAGAATGGAGAAACTATATTGTAATTAGGTATTTTTAAATATTCTATACTTTTACTATCCATCCAATGCTCACATATACATAGTACATCTATGTTGTATTTTAAAATATATAAATTTAGTAGATCTACTTTTTTAATAAGGCCTTCTATGTTCCAGTTAAAAATTATTAAGTCTTTCAAATGTTCAGTTTCAATATATTTAATCACATTTATATCTTTTGATTGTATATTAATATTATTTTCTTGATAATTGGGTCTATTTAATTCACTATTATCAATAACTGCTAGTAGGTTTGGCGTTGTCTGGTAGTATTCCCTAAAAAACTATGATATCCAGATATAATAGTTGGAATTGTTTGGATTATTTTTGAATCTTTATCAATAATTATTTTACTAATCTTTCCAACAATATATTTCTTACCTTTAAAATTTAGATGTATACCATGTGTAGTGTAAGAGGAACGGAATATGTTATTTAGTGATATAAAAGTTAAATGTTGGTAAGTATTGGCTAAGTAATGCAGCTTTTCATTGATATGAATAATTTTTTTGTTCAAGTTGGTATTATCATATCTGAGTGGTATCCCAATCATAATTACCTTAGTGTGCTTCAGATTCTGTAAATTTTTCTCAAACTCATTTAATATTTCTTCCTCTTTTGTTTCGTTTATATCATTAGTACCACCAAGAATTATTATATAATCATTCATTGTCATATTCTCTGCTTCTTTATCGATTCCAGTCAAAATATGTTTAATCTTCCCATTAGGTTTAAAAATACATGTAACATTGTCTATTTTTGTTTTGTCTTCAATTAATTTTCTTATTTGACGACCATGACTGTCTGCAAATATTTTTATTTTAATGCCATTATAGTTTCCATGTGAATGATTAACTGATTCTAGAATGATTTCATGTGTTTTCTGATTGAGGCTACTATTTATCTTGTTATGGACTATATTCTCTTTTTTATCTGGAGTTACTTCATTCAATTTTATGTTTTCTTTAATAGTAGTATGAGGACGATTATGATTTTTATTAGATAATTTTATCTTCTTTTTATATTTTATATTATTTAAATTATTACCTATTACATCCATTTTATTGGTGTTTTTGAAATGTTTACGCTTAATGTCATTTTTTTCAGTTGTAGGTTCATTTTCTAAGAAGTTGTTGATATTTTCATGTGAAAGTGGTGAGAATCTGTTATTGCACGGAATGATAGTTTGTTCTTCTGATGAAAGTTTTTGTATATTTGTTTGTTTTGAAGTATATGTTTTACTTGTTTGAATTTTCTTATTTCTTTTTGTTGTGTTTGATTTAAATTTAGCATAATTTGTATTTTCATTTGTCAAAATATTGTAATCATCCTGATCAATATTTGATATGCAACATTCAAAATCTGTTTGAGAAATACCATTCTGATTTTTTAGGATAATGTTTATTATAGATAAAGGAATACACACTGTTATACAACACTACAGATGTACTGCTACTGGCTGATGTCATGGAAAATTTTAGAGATGTGTGCATGGGAATATACAAATTAGATCCGGCATGGTATTTCACAGCACCAGGTCTAGCTTGGAGTGCGATGCTGAAAACTACAAATGTAAAACTTGACCTATTGTCTGATGTTAATATGCTACTGATGTGGGAAAAAATGGTTCGAGGTGGAATATCTCAATGCTCGAACCGTCACGCTAAAGCTAACAACCCCTATATGAAAGATTATGACTCAACCCTTCCATGCACATATCTAACCTATCTAGATATGAACAATCTTTACGGTCATGCGATGAGTCAGCCGATGCCGATAAAAGACTTTCGCTGGGTGAAAGATGGAGCTGACATTGGTGCAGATATAGAGTATTTCGATGTTACAAAAATTAACGATGATGATACAATCGGTTATATACTTGAAGTTGACTTGGTGTACCCTGAAAACCTACACGATCAACATTCTGATCTCCCCCTAGCTCCTGAGCGAATGTGTCCACCAGGGTCTAAAGAAGCAAAATTACTAACCACTCTATACAACAAAGAAAGATATGTTTTACACTATCGTAATTTAAAACTCTATTTATCATTGGGTATGCAGGTCACGAAGATCCACAGAATAATAAGTTTCGTACAGTCAAAATTTCTCGAAAAATATATCAACTTAAACACGGAGTATCGCATAAAAGCCCAAAACGACTTTGAGAAGGATTTCTATAAACTGATGAATAATGCAGTATTCGGAAAGACTATGGAAAATATTCGGAACCGTGTAGACATTCGTCTCGTTTCAAAATGTGATCAGCTTGAGAAATTGATTGCCAAACCTAATTTCGCGAGCCGGACGATTTTCTGTGAAAACTTAGCTGCGGTTCATATGGCTAAAGTAAAAACGAAATTTAACAAACCCATATATGTAGGTGCGTGTGTTCTCGACGTATCAAAGTTGATGATGTACGAATTCCATTATAATGTAATGAAAAAACGTTACGGCGATAAAATATCATTGCAATACACAGACACAGATTCTCTTACGTACAAGATAGAAACAAGTGATTTTTATCAGGACATGCAAAGTATGATTAAATATTTTGACACTAGTGATTATGCAGAAAACAATCCGTACGGTATGCCCCGAGTTAACAAAAAAATATTGGGCAAAATGAAAGACGAACTAAAGGGTTCTATCATGCGAGAATTCGTCGGGCTTAGATCCAAAATGTACGCGTATCAATTAGAAGACGGAGAAAAGAATGACGAAAAAAATAAACTAGATAAACTGAAAACCTCCAAACGATCTAAAGGGGTTAAAAAGTCTGTTGTGGAAAATGAGATATCATTTACAGACTACAAAGAGTGTCTGTTCAAAGGGAAAACTAAATACGCATCTATGAACATGATACGTAGTTCTAGGCATGAACTATTCAGTGTTGAGCTATTCAAAACATCACTGAGTAGTAAAGATGACAAACGCTACATATTAGAAGATGGGATCAAATCACTACCCTGGGGACATTATAAAATACCCCACTTATAAGTACCCATCTGGAATGGATATCAAAGTGTATGTTAATGACTACTTCGACAACGACCTGATACCGAGACCACTACGCTGTTTAATTGTTGGCCCGTCCGGTAGTGGGAAAACGAATCTTTTGCTGAACTTTATTTACGACGGTCAAGGGTTGACATTTAAGAACTTGTACGTGTTCAGTAGATCAATCGATCAGACTGCGTACTCTAACCTTCGTGACATGTACGCCCAAGTTGGGGTGAAGTTAGGGAAACAGATAGCGTTTTTTTATACAAGCTGCGAAGACCTAATCTCAGTTGATGAATGTGA
Organism: Stictocephala bisonia; assembly: GCA_035578905.1. NCBI lineage: Eukaryota > Metazoa > Arthropoda > Insecta > Hemiptera > Membracidae > Stictocephala > Stictocephala bisonia. The sequence goes on from JAQJVL010004890.1 coordinate 23,472, forward strand.
ACCAAATTCGTTGGTGGTTTTCGACGACTGCCTTCTTGAAAAACAAACCCCAATAAAAGAATACTTTATTCGAGGTCGACATAAACTCATATCCTGTGTGTATCTCAGCCAGAGCTATGGGCGTGTGGATATGCAAGTAATCCGTAACAATGTCAATCTACTTTGCGTGTTCAATCAGAATAAGCACTACAGCAAGCGAATATATGAAGACTTTGTCGGCTCAGATATGTCGTACATCCAATTTGAATCTATGTGCAAGAAATGTTGGAGTCAACCACACGGCTTTCTATCTATTGACATGAGCAAAAAAGTACACTCGGGAAAGTACAAATGTATGTTAAATGAAAAACTTATACCCAAGCCAGTTGCAAGATTAAAATCTAACAGACTGTATTTAAATAAGTATAGCACTATGGCTAATGTATTGGAAGCAAAACGTCTTGAAGAGCTACAGCGAGAACTTATACGCAAATTCAGAGCCGCTGAGAAAGAGGAGCGGTCATCTGGCTCTCGACCATCAATAGAGCACCACCCTTCAGAAAAACCACCCAACATTTTGACTCCGCTTCCTAAGGAGTCTGAGCCTCTAACGGTGGTAAAAGCCAAACAGTTGGAGGAACTGAACGATAATTTGAAGAATGAATTTTCCAGTGTATACGTGCAAGAAATGCAGGAGATGCGCGAAAGGCAGAAAAAGTATGAGCCCATAACGAATGCAATCATAAAACAAAAAGAGAAAGATGCAGTAAACGAGGCTAAAGAAATGGAAGAACGTAAAAGACTACGTATGCGACAACTCATGCGAATACCATTAACGAGATCTGGTACACCAGACGGACGAAGCCCGTTGTCTGAGCGTTCTGACATAGATACTCCTTCACAAGAATTGAATCAATCGTTTAAACAACTGATGGATACAAAGAAAATTACACTGGGATTGACTGCATCAAGTTATTTACCTAAAGCCCGAGATGCTCAGTTCGGTATTTGGTACGATGACAATGCCAATCAAGCTAAAATTGGATCCGAGCCGATCACGTTTAATTACGACGATATCGTACTAATAAAAGATCAAAAAACTTACAAAGGCACGGTTGGTCTTTGGCGTCTTTTGACGAAAAACGATTACATTAGTGATGACAACTATACGCCTGACGATTGGAATGCATACAAAGATATATTGCTCAGAACAAATTCCATATTTCAGAAAAACGATCCTCTTTCTAATCGACCGAAAGCGAGTCAGGGTCGTAAATGGAAACGAATGATCAAACGAATTTGGGAAGAAAATAAAGACTGACAATAATGATGAAATGACTGGGTCTACAGCAGTAGGCCGGTAGAATACAAATACATCAGCAATCTCAATGAACTGGTAAAACGATTGAATTACATTTACGCTCAAGAAATGGCCGGCAACAACAATTTTCATAACGAGAAACTATCTCTCGTCAAATTCATATACGACAGAATGGAAGAGTTAGTGCAGACTCCACGAGGAACAAAATATCTAGTACGTTGTCTTTCAGCATTACCGGAGAGTGTGATCGAAGGGTCTGGGCTTTTGAACGATATCATCAACAATCTACCGTTCGAGCTTCATGCTCCACGCAATTTGCAATTTGATACGTACAATTTTTGTGGACCCGGTACAAAACTAGACGAACGATTGGCTAGAGGAGATAAAGGAATCAACCCACTTGACGAGGCGTGCAAAGAACATGACATTTGGTACAGCAAACACAAAAATACAGAAGACAGATGGGTGGCCGATCGTGAGTTGCAGAAGAAGGCGTGGCGTAGAGTCATGGCACCTGATGCTGATTTGAATGAACGTGCAGTTGCTCTTGCTACAACCGGTGGAATGTGGCTGAAACGTAAACTCGGCATGGGTTTGGGTACGTCCGGTTCTATGTACCCTATGTGAATACTATAAGTGGTGATATATTTCACAATGGAAGCGATCTACACCAAGTTTATGGGCGGTGTTGTGAGGAGTGAGTACAGGACTGTTAACGCAGTGTCTGATCTCAATTTCAACACACCGAACAACTACACTGTGTTCAGATTGGATCATGGTGATGCGTTTTACGATTCTCGCATAATGTTTCACATTCAAGGTGAAGTCGTGAAAAAATCAGACGGGTCGGCATACCCAAAGAATTCTACTATAAAACTTGTTAACAACTTCCCAGCTTTCCTGTTCTCACGAATTGAGCTAAAGAAACACAACACAATCATTGATAGCGTAGACAATCCGGGTGTAACAGGCTACATCAAGGGTATGTTGATGTACACAAATACGGCCACACTTTCAAACTGCGGTTTCGTATCCCAGTACAGTGGAGGGGGCAAATTTGAAGCACTAGGTACGCTCGGTCATCTTGGTCTCGGCTTTTTCAACCACCTTCAGTATCCGATGTATAAAGGTGGATTTGAAATCACATTCACGCGTTCCGAAGACAACGACGCTCTGTGTCATTGGAAAGGTTCATAAGCAACCGATGTTGAACCTGAAGATGGAAAGGTAAAAATTACATCGTTTGTTCTACGCGTACCGTTGGTAGAATACTCATCTACCAGTCGTATACAACTTATTGCGGGATTGAAAGAATTGAGCGACAAAGACAGACTATCGTTCAGATACTACCAATGGCAGTGTATCGAGAAGAAAGGCGTGTTTGGATCTTCATTCAACTTTGACATCACCAACGTTTATCGGAGTGTGAACGATCCACGTTTCGTCATAATTGGTTTGCAAACTAATCGCTCGAACGATCAAAAGGCAAATCCATCAGTTTTCGACAGTTGTACCATAAAGAACGTAACCGTCAAAATAAACGGTGATCGATACCCACAAGAATTGCAAAACTTGAATGTGTCAGATTCAAAGTGGCGACTTCTTTACGATCAGTATGTACGTTTTCGAATGGTGAACTTTGGGGATTCTGATGTTATGTTAACTCCTGAGAATTTCCAAAGTAACTTTCCAATAATGGTCGTAGATACTCATCTACATCCACAGTCGACAGACAGATCTAGAAGCGATATACAAGTTGAGTTAGACTTTATAAATCCAGTCGCACCTCCAGCAGCGAACAGTGGTACCACAGCTTACGTTGTTGTTGTCGCAGAAACAAACTTCACGTATGACATTACTCGAAATACAATCACATTTTGCTAGGTAAATAAAAAAAAACTTTATTTTTTTGTTCATTTTTAAAATACTGACTTTTGGAGCTCTTTTTGATAAAACGATCCGATAATATGTTCTCCTTCAGAATCTTTGATATTATATGTGACTGGATTTGTATTATTAACTTGATAAACGGTAAATATTTCTCGAGTCCAGTTGCGTCCGAACTTGTTTGCATAGTGACCTTTATTTTTTGTAATCCTAACTCTATCACCAATCTTGAGTGTAGGTTTTCGCACTGCTGATGTTGTCTCATTCCTGCTTGCATATCTGCGTCTAAGCTCAGGTTCACATTCCGCATTAACCTCAACTGGCATCATACCAATCGTTCTATGAAAACTGCTGTTGTAGTCTTTCAGTAAAGACTGGAGAATGTCAATCCAACGAAATGACTTACGCACTTCAAATTGTACTTTCATTTTCTCATTTAGAGTACGGTTGAATCCGTCTACTATCGCACTCTTTTCCTCATTCTCAGTATGATACATCTTGATCTCATGTTCCTTCAACAAACGCCTGAAGTCACTGTTTACGAATTCACGCCCTTTGTCTGTATGAAGTAGATTAAGTGGCTCGTGCCCGCATTGCCAAGCTCTTTCTAATATAACTCTAAATGCCTCGGCTACGTCAGATCCACTTTTTCTGACTAATGGTTCTGACCAAGCATATTTTGAGAACGTGTCTATGACATTTAGAATGTACTTGTAACCGTCGTTTTCACCTCTATACCTATCCATGATGACCAAATCGGCAGCCCACAAATCATCGATTCCAAGCGTTATGATTCTTCGTTTCGGAAATTTCTTTATCACCGGTCGATGCAATTCTTTCGTTTCGATCAAGGAAGGTTTCATTTGGTTAGCAAAATCCGGAGCTTTAATAAATGTACTCTTTTCTTTTCCACAAACTACGCATTGTGCCTTGTGTCGCCACTTTTCGTTTACCGTTTTCAAAGTCTCAACATTTATTGAGCTCGTTTTTATTTTACACTTTGGACAGTAAATATCCATGACTTAGTTATAAGTGTATGATTATGGTTGCGTTACATCATCATCATAAAATCAGGCTGTCGGATGGACAGAAACGTAAGCTCCGCACCGCTTACCGAAGGCGGCAGAGTGCGAGTATTGGTCTATCGAAAGACCAAGTGACTATGTGTGGTGGCGATGATATCTTGCTCACACCAAGACAGCACCAACGTATAGTCAAAGCGAAAAAAGATAATAAAGGATTACGGATGGAGCTTTCATACGGACAGCTTTCAATGAACAAAAAAGGAGGTCTCTTGAAAGAGATGCTAGATTTTGTCGAAACAGATGTACCTGGTGGCAAACGTTTCATTTCACCAGTTGTGAGGCACACAATAGCACCACTACTCAAGAATAAGTTCGTACCGTGGTTAAAACAACTAATTGACAGTGATCTTGACAGTGTTATCGGTCCTAAAGGTTCAGGTCTTAAACGGCGCATCAACTCCAAGTTAGAAGAACTGCTTGGTAATAAAAAAAGATCACACCCCTTTCGCTCGCTGAAATTGAAAATTACATCAAAACGCTAAAGATAGAAAATTTTCGAGGCGTGTTTATGCGTCAAATGCTACCGTCAATACCTAGTCCCATCGAATGTGGGGTCATCAATCTTGGAGATATATCATCTAATGGCACCCACTGGACGTGTTACGTAAAACGGGGAGAACATAAATTATACTTCGACTCGTTCGGTGATGCAAGACCACCACTAGAGTTGGTACGTTATTTGGGTGCAGACAATCTCAAATACAACATCGACAGCGTCCAAGATTTTGATGATCCTCCGATATGCGGCCACCTATGTATTGAGGTGTTACGACGTAACGACAAAAGTGAAGATTGGAATGATATCGTGCGGTCTCTACGAGATAACAAATACACTTGGAAGTCTTGGTGGTAAGAGACTATAACTATGGAGAGTTATCGTGGCAGTACTTTTCACATCAACAAATTTGGTGATACGAACATCACTTTTGTTGCTGGTGGTAATAGTGCACAATACGTCGATTCTAAAATCAATGAGATGAAAAGAGAGTTTTCCCATGAATCGTTGCAAGCTTTCGATAAAGTCGAAATCAAACTTCGACTAGAGCTCAATGAACTATTCGATGCCGTCCGAAGGTTGAAGAGAAAAACAAACGAAAGGCTCGAAAAGATCGAGGAGAAACTTGAAGCTCTCGAGAATGGCGTGAGAGCCTCCACACCTGAATAACATGTGGCAAACACGGCTATTTAAAAAAACATTTTTTTCGCATCGATCGAGAGTAACTTTTAAGAGACACCTATGTGTGTGTGTGTATGGGAGACAAAGACTTTTAAAAATCATAATGCTGTTCAAACTGGTTGGAACAGCCACCATTCACACCAGAAATTCGGTGATCACACTTCACTTGGAGCACCCAATATATTTGCGCGATGAAGATGACTACGAACTGGCTCTGTACGGGTTTTATTCGGAAAACAATATCGCTAATCATCCGACAGATGGAACGATGTACTTTTGGGTAGGTCCTAACGCCGAACAACAGAGCATTGGTCTGAGAGCGCTTCTCTTTCAGAAAGGCCACTGAACGCTAGACACCCTACAGGTCAAGTGCAGTGAGTTCCTCAAAACACTGAACGTGGTTGATTCTGCAAGGTTCAGCATAGCGAAAATGGATGACAGGGTATCGATAGTCTCACCGCTCAAGTTCAGTTTCAACTCCACAATACAAAACCTGCTGGGGTTCGAAATGCAGTCTGAGGAAAAAGAAGACTACAGTAACGAACGTTTTTACTACATGGCCGACCATATCATAAAAGCCACGAAACCACCGAATCTCAGAGCTGTGGATACAGTCGAGATACATTGCAATTTGGTTGAAAACAGTTACTCCAATCACGACGAACACTTGCACAAGCACAAAGAACATCGACTGCTATACACATTTTTCCCAGCCGTACCGCGGGGCTACAAAATATCAGAAACGCCGCTCCAGAGATATTATGCTCCGTTAGATAGTGCCCTGCGAAAAATACAGCAAATCACTGTTACAATCGTGGATCAAGACAATCGCCTGATCTTGAACCCATTTGTAAATAACATTGTTTATCTACACCTACAGAAATTACGGTAGACAAAACTCAACCCCACGCGTAAAACTAGAACATTCAACACTCATATTTTTTCCCCATCAAAATTCACGCCTAGCACTGCGCCACAAAATTATCAACCATCCGAGCAAACTGTCAAATTATCAATCTAAACACATCAAAGCATATATATATATATATATATGCATATATATATATATATATCGAAATTCAATCTCTGGGCCAGGAACGGCAAATCCCTACTACTTGTATGTGTGGGTTGGAGGCTCAATACCATTCTACGTGTATGGGTGGGCGGGTGGGTCAATGCTTCTGTACGTGTATGGGTGGGTGGATCAATGCCACTGTATGTGTATAGGTGGGTGGGTGGCTCAATACCATTGTACGTGTATGGGTGGGCGGGTGAGTCAATGCTACTGTACGTGTATGGGTGGGTCAATGCCACTGTATGTGTATGGGTGGGTTGGTGGCTCAATACCATTCTACGTGTATGGGTGGGTGGGTGGGTCAATGCTTCTGTACGTGTATGGGTGGGTGGGTCAATGCCACTGTATGTGTATAGGTGGGTGGGTGGCTCAATACCATTGTACGTGTATGGGTGGGCGGGTGAGTCAATGCTACTGTACGTGTATGGGTTGTACCGGGTCGTTTGACCGGTACATTGTGTTACTTGTCGTCGTGGTTTGCCAGGCTGCCTGAGATCACTCGAGCGCTGCGATTTGTTTACCTTAGTGGCCGTTGGCTTGGACTCTGTCGTTCCGTGTTTCCAGCTCTCGGTCTGTAGGGTTGGCCTGTTGTTTTACTTGTCCTCGGCTGCCTCTGTTCACATGATGTCTGGCTAAGAGACTCTTAAACTCCAGGGTCCTTGAGTGGGACATTTTACCCTCGGCCTGCCGGCCGGATGAAGTTCTACCATCTCTACTGCGAGCCTGGTTTGGGGACCATGTGATGGAGCCTAGTTTCCCCCCTCGCTGCCCTCTCTACATCTTTGGGTGGGGTTCTTCTGTCCTCAGGTCAGTGCATTCCATGTTTTTCCCGGCGTCTGAGCTGGGGGTGGTAATTTATTGTCATACTCGTATAAAAAAAAGACAAAGAAAAATAAAAATAGAAAAAGAAGATGTTCTCCACTATGCCACGCCCTCCAGAAGAATAAACTGAAAGTTATCTTTGAACTTAAATGCAGCCAAATTATTTTTATTTAGGTCATATTTTTTAAATAGTGTATACCTGTTAATTTTGTTTGTTATTTATTAAGTTTTTAGAGGTTTATTTTTCTTGTTCTTGTTTTAAGGTATTTATTGGCACGGCTTCCAGTTTTGGGTGGGGGATGGGTCTCAGGGTGGGTGGGTCAATGCCACTGTATGTGTATGGGTGGGTGAGTGGGTCAATCCTACTGTACGTGTATGGGTGGGTACTTCAGGAAACGTGGATGTTCTTTTAAAGCTACTAGATCTCTTATTGGCCTTGAAGGAAATGGACACTTTGTAAAATATAATTGATCTAAGTGTGAAGCCCAGTTCCATACAAACTCCCTCTCAACATGGATGACATGGAAGGGTTATGGCTTGACTCTAGCACCTTCTATTTCATCTTTAGGCGTTTCAATACACTTCTTTTAATTGATACTTGCCATATTGTAGTTGCATTCTAAATACGAGTGGCCACGAATTGGAAAATTCATCTGATTTTCCAATTCAACACTGATGGACAATATAGTGAATAGTGTGGGAAAGGGTCCAATTCTTGTTTTGACCCCCACAAGAATCACAAAAAAAGTCAAGTTCTTTGACAGAAGAGTCAAGAAGTGTCATCACAAAGTAAAGCAGGAAAGAATCCACCTCTTTTGCACCCTTGTACGCCACTCTTTCATCGTAAAAAAAAAAAAAATGATTCGTTTGTGGACATTATGTGAATATTGAACATACAAAGTGTTAATTGTCGCTTATAATACACAACATTAGTTGTAATATTTGGTACTGGCAAATTCTTTTGGAAGTCCATTGCAATAGTTTCAACCTCTTTTGATTGTTGACTTCTTTGTTTAGAGGCAAGTTTGCGAATGTAAAACATATTGGCTTTTAACAAATGTAGTTTTTTTCTAATGTGAGCTCTTTCAATTTCTTATTTGATTTTACCATTTCCCTAGTACTTTCAGGTCAGGATTTAACTACATGTTTGTTCGAGACTGATTTCTACTGTAGGGGTGGGGTGGGTTTGAGCCGTCACCCCTCGGGCAGTCAGTCTCGCGTAGCGCCTCACCCACTCTTGCAGTGTTGTAGCCACGAGCTCATATTGATTCGATACATTGTATCTTAGGATACAATTCGATACATTGTATGTAGGACTTAACTGCTACATGTTTGCATAAGATTCCCTCATAATTATTAATAATAATAAAAATTAAAATAAATATTAACATTAAAAATGAGACAGAGGTAATTTTACAACAGAAAATACGGTACAGGAAGTGGAATTGGTAAAATTTGAGTAGGACATCCGGAGAATATGTACTCAGAAAGCAAGGGATCGGATGTCAAGGAAGCAGGGTCAGCACTGTACACAGGATGACCAGAATAATAAAATTTTAGACTCATCAAAATTAGGCCGATGAACGCTGATGCGGCGAAAATTCAGCAGAAGCTCGGAAGGTGCCGCCCATCACGAAAACGGGCCTATAGGGTGATCCGTAATTAGACTCCGTCAACCCGCCCTGAAGAGCAAACACGGGACGAGCTATGATGACTTGGAGCCACGGTCCAACCCATTGCGATATCAACCCCCGGAGGACTTCACGAGCGGCCAACCTGAACCTGAGGGACCACTGGACTTGCAGCCTATCCTGAGGACCAGAGAGGCCACCTCAAGGAACTGCAAGCGACTCCACCCACCCCCAAGGGACTACAAGCAACTCCAGACCTAACCAGCCCACCTGACCCTGAGGGACAAGCGGGCGCCGAATCCACTACGGCCCGTGGACACTACCTGCAGTAGACATAGAGTCCAGGGGTATGTTAAAATTTGTATATTCTTGAGTATAACTTGTTATTGAATATATAATTTTCACTTGTTAGTGTAGACGTTTTGCACATATAATACCTATTTAGTTGATTCTTAATGTGACGTTTATGTAATGATTTAGAGGATTGTGATTTAATAGTATAGGAGTTTGCTGTCGCTTGTTGTAATTAATATTCTTGAAATTATTGATTCACCGAACTATATATTGAAGCCAATGTTAATAGTAATTTGATTGAAGATTTATAAAATGAATAATTTGTATTGTCTATTATTGGATGAGAAGGGTATATTGAAGGAGGTGTATAGTGTAAAATAGAATAAGATAATTGTAATATTTTGGAAGGGATTGTCCAGATGAAATACTGTAATAATAAATTTGTGTTGTACTTTCACCAATTTCAATAGTTATTCCAGGTCCTGGTTTCCTACACTAGCTAAGCGAGTCATTAAGGTTAAATTTATTCCTCATTACTTATGTATCAGTCTTTTGTGATTTAACATTTTTAAACACTTTGAGTTTTGGAGGAAGTAAGAGGTTTACTTGGTGGAGAAAAATTTAAAACATTTAGATTCGTTACATATAGATTAGATACATTTACAATTTATTTAGATCAGTTACATTTTACTTTAATCTAAAGATGTGTCACAGTTTCAATAAGTTATTACCATTAGATATCAATAAAGCAGTGATCACATCTCATTTGTTTCATTAATTATTATTTACCCGTTTCCGAATTGGCTTACCGCGGCATACATACGCCGTAGCATTGTAGTCCTCCGCGCGCCGCACCAGTGATGTATACGAAACGGATTACAACACTTTGTCCAGTGAATCAGTGGCTAAGCTGTGAAGCTTGAACAGTGCAGTGTAGTGCCAGTTAGGTGTTGGTAACAACTGCCCTCGCCTGCTTTCTCCGAAGTCTTCATTGCCTCCAGCTAGCCCAGCGATTTCACGGCGCCCATAAAGACCCTCAACATATGCCGACTGCATTCCAGCCCCATAGTGAACCTCTTCTCGCCTCTGTCAGCCCTTGCGCGAAACTATGGACACGTGAGTGAGCCCCTTCCTCTTTTCACTTTTGTGGGCAACCGTTGAACCCTCACTTACTTTCCCTTTCTACACCTTCAGCTGTTTCATTAAATCTCTTCTGTCAAAACAAACATTGTAGTAACCTACCCTCGTCGCTAACTGCTATTTGACATGTATTCATTTTGATTGTTTCATTTTTATTTAAAGTCGCATTTGATTCACTATTACTAGTACCAGTTTGTTTTAAATTATTATTTCATTTTATTTTCGTTTAGTCTGTCATTACATTTTATAAAATGGCAGGTGATAACGATAATAGTAGTCAAGAACTAAAACAACTGGTTCAGAAGAGAGGACAAGCTAAAGCCAAGCTATCTAGATTTAAGACCTTTCTTGACTCGTTATCAAAAACAACTAGTGTGACAGAGCTAAAACTAAGACTAGCTAGATTAGAGGGTATTTTATCAGAATTTGAAGAAATACAATCACAAATAGAGGTCATTGACCCAAGTGACTCACAAGAGGAAGAAAGAAAGGGAGTCTTTTGAAGTTATGTACTACAAATTAGCACCTCAATGTGAAAACACTGTGCAGAGTCGGATTCCACAACCTCCCATTGAATCTACTTTCAGCAATGGCCCATCAACTACCTCGTCCAACAGCCAGGTTAAAACAAAACTCCCAACAATAGACTAACCCAGCTTCAGTGACCAGTACGAAGACTGGTTATCTTTTTCGGAAACCTTCAATGCACTGATTCATGCACCTTCAATGCACCAATGAGTCACTCAAAATGTGCACAAGGTTTCACTACCTGAGGTCATCTTTGAAGGGTGGCGCTTCTGAACTTATACAATCCCTGGAGCTTATTGCTTCCAATTATTCAGTAGCCTGGAGTTTATTGGAAGGCCGCTACAAGAATAAAAGAATCATCATACAAAAACTAAAAAAAGATAAAAAGAATAAAAGAATCATCAAAGTGTCTGTTTGAGCTCGCTTCTGTAGACAAAGAAGCAGGTCATAACACAAGGCACTTGCTCGACAGCACACTGAAGCACATCCGTGCCCTAGCGGCTTTAGGTCAAGTTGGGACACGCTGTTATTACACTTAATAACATAGAAGTTTAACTTCAGCCTACTGCGGGAGTGAGAGCTCTCCACAGAGCCAGACCAGCTTCCGACATTCAAGAACTTGACAGCATTCTTAGAAAGGAGGTGTCAAAGCCTGGAAAATGCAGGTGGCAGAGATTCACAAAAACCCACCACCTTGAGCACTACGAAGACAAGACCAGCACAACGATCCTGCCTGTTGGTTCTGAGCACAAACTGTTGCTTGTGTAATGGTAAACATCCCATTTACAAGTGCCAGGATCTGCTGAAACGCCCACCAGGTGACCGTCATCACATGCTAACTAAAGCTAGAGTCTGCTTCAACTGCCTTAAGCCAGGCCACAAGCTACCAGAATGTTCTTCAGAAGGCTGTATAATATGCAACATAAAACATAATACTGTTCTTCACTCATCCGATTCATCATCTCCTCATGAAACATCACTGAAAGAAGTTCCGGTATTTTCAAGCTAGGCGGGATGTTCGAGACTGATTTATACTGTAGGGGTGGGGGTGGGTTCGAGCCATCATCCCTCGGGCAGTCTCGCTTAGCGCCTCACCCACTCTTGCAGTGTTGTAGCCACGAGCTCATATTGATTCGATACATTTAGATTAGTTACATATAGATTAGATACATTTACAATTTATTTAGATCAGTTACATTTTACTTTAATCTAAAGATGTGTCACAATTTCAATAAGTTATTACCATTAGATATCAATAAAGCAGTGATCACATCTCATTTGTTTCATTAATTATTATTTACCCGTTTCCGAATTGGCTTACCGCGGCATACATACGCCGCAACAATGTTCTATAGCTCGAATCTCAACGGCAAGTTTGTCGTAGGAACTGCAAGTATCCATTCCTGGACAGCCAAAACTGATATTGAATTCTAAATTGAAAACTGTTCTATATTTCTCGTAAGATACTTTTCGGCCTTTGTAAGCTATATTTAAAAATTCAAACGTCTTTTTTATTTTTGAAATTTGTTAATGATGGAGCATCAGCTATGAGAGGAGACAAAGGTGGTTGGACATTTGCCATCATTTTGTGAAAATTACCAATCACGACGTTTCGATTTGGTAAAACCCAAACCTTTTTCAAGTGCTACAAACTAAATTACATCTACACAAACATATTATAAAACTACGTTTTTAAACTAATAAACATATCTACTTTAATAATTATCTACATTTTAACCTAGATCCTAGAATGGGGCACAACAAAATGAACTTCTACTAAATATAAAAATTTTAACAGGGTTAAATTAATATAACTAATTAGGCGCTGCCAAGGTCACGATATCAACGATAAAAATGTTAAAAAAATAAGAAATGTTAAAGCACAATTAAAGGTTTGGATTTTACCAAATCGAAACGTCGTGATTGGTAATTTTCACGTAATGATGGCATACCTATGTCTCCCTCGTATTTTGTATATTTAAGTCTGCTGGAAGATAGATACGCTTAGAAGAATTTGCGCCGTAGTGACTTCGTTCACCTTTAAATGAACCAATATGCTCGTGAAGCGCCTTGATTGCCTCTTCTGACAAGCGGTGTTAACGATTTAATTAAATGCTGGCCTCGACCATCCTTAGGCGATCCTCCTTTTTTTAAATAGTTCTGTATTACTTCGTTTTTTTTTGTTTTTTTTTTTTTTGTAATTCCGTGAAGAAACCGAAAAGCTTTTACACAAACAGGAATTTCTACCACAGATTCTTTCCTACGAACTCGAACACGATATGAATATGAGTTGTCATGGAATTTAGCATTCTTTTCTGTTTGTCTAGATCTCCTCTCTGAAACTATGTTCACATTAACCAAACCAGTTAAGTAGGCATTCTGTTCATGGGTGTAGGAGTTTCGATCCGTGAAGTCAGGTAAGGACAGTCGTAAAAGTGTCAACCTTACTGGTTGCTCCTCTAGGCGGCGTTTCGATCCGCAATAAGGAGAAAGTGAGAGTGCCGAACAGGGAGGGAAGGCAGCAGTGGATGGGAATTATAGGGTAAACAACCGGGTGGTAACATGCCGCTGGTCAATCGGAAGAAACATTTTCCCTAATAAAGTTATATATATATATATTTGCATTAGGTATACTGATTCTGCAATATTATAGACTCTCATTACAGTTGCTTGATGTCTGGAACAGATCCTGATTACTTCTAGTGTGATTCGTTTATTGATTCATTATTGAATATTTATAATAAAATTATGTCCATAAATGGCTATAAAACGTTTTGAATTATTTTGAATTAAAAGAAAGTCAATATAAGCACATTTCTCCTGAAGCAGAATGTACATTTTCCACTACAAATACGAAAAAATGTGTAACGCTGTAACAAAAATGTATAACTATGATTAATTAGTTATAATGAGGATTGAGTATAATTTTTCCACAAAACTGAAAAATCACTTCCTATGTTAATTTAATTATTATACAATTTAATAATCTGTAATGATGGTTTTCACTTTCATTATTTTTCAGTATAATGAATAGGGATTTGAAAAGTCATATTTATTAGTCCATGGAATGCAGCTTACTCCAATTTCAAGTACTTAAGAGCCTGCAGAGGCTTTCGGCTATATTTTATTGATGTTTAATTAAATATTGTAAATATTAATATTAATGAGATTTGCCATTTAAAATTACAAGCAGTACTTAAAATTTTAAATTATCACCGTGGCTACAAAATGTTTATATTGGATTGACTTCTGAATTTTCATAAATCAGGTAGTAGGGAAAGTGTCCTTAAACTCAATCAACCCTTCCAGGAGATATTCCAATTATGTTCACTGAAAAAACAAAGTGCTATACAGAGATGAAAGTCACATTTGAAATACACATTAAATACTTTAATAATGTAATAAACATTGATATATGTTATAAAACTATTCATTATTGTATCATAATAAAATTTTACCCACAAATTAAACTGTATAGTTTAAAATATAATATATGTCAACAGGTATGGCCCACGTGGGACCCATATATTCATAAAAGGTCACTTAGATGAAACATGTACAGTAAAATAAATAGTTTATATTGTTATTGTTTGCCAATTCACTATTCCTCTGCTAAAAAGTTTTAAAGTTTAAAGAAGAAAGTTAGTTATGTTACGACTTATTTTATAGGAGGTTTAAGTATATTCTTGAAAGTTTGTCACTCTTGCCACCCCTCAAACTTTCACTTTTTGGTTCGTGGATCGAAACGCCGCCTGAGCGGCAAAGGGATTAGTAGGAATATTTATGACGGTCTGTACCTGACCCCACAGATCGAAATTCCGTCTCCATTCTGTTCATTTACGTTCATTTTATTGAAATTGGATAAAATACTAGCACGTTCTGCAGGTACAATCATTTGAAAGCATTTTAACCTCAGACAGTGACAATCAGGCCTTATTTCGTATGTAGGTGCTAGTAGCTTTTCCTTAACATCCCTTAAACGACCAGTTTACCTTTCGTTTCTTCGAAGTATTTGATGATCTGGAAACGATTCCAAAACTCACTAATTACTAACACGCGCACACACAAACCTAAAACCCTTACAAATCATCAAACTTACACATAACCTCAACAATCAACAGTGCACAGCCACAACTTCAGTTACAAAATAAAGACAGAGCTGCTAACTGACAATCCCCCTTTTCCCGTGGATGGCGTATTTTCAAACGTCCATATCTCGCTGACTATCCCCGTTCTTTTCATGGAAACAAAATACACAAAACGAGATTATTGAGACATTTCCAAAAATATAAGAATATAAACAAAATTGTTTGACATTCCCCCTTTTCCCGTGGACTCTTCAATTTTTTTTATCATGTTAATATAGAAATATTTAGAAAGCGTCAATATTTTTTAATGTTAAAATTAAAACCTCAAATATATAAAAGGAATGAATGGTCATTATTTTATTTTCTATAAACAGGCTTTTGCATGAATGAGAGTCAGTGACGTCGAAAATTATCCTTAAGATCTTTTTTTGACATTTGAGAACTCCTTCCAGAGAGGATGAACCTCCCCAGATAACCAATCCATAGCGAATTATGCTCTCACAATAAGCTCGGTACAAGTCAAGAAGGATATCTCTACTACACGAAGATTTTAATATTCTTATTGCAAAGGTACCTGAATTGATACGACGCATGAGTTTTTCGATGTGCGGTCTCCAGCAAACAGTCTCGTCAACAGTCACACCGAGGAACACTACACATGTGTCGTTCTGTAGAGTTTGTTTAGGGTTCACAATTATGTCGTCACAAATATTATGTGATTTATTTTTAGCATTTTTTGTAGTGAAATTAATATATTTTGTTTTATTAATGTTTAACAACAAACCATTTTCCTCAAACCATTCATTTACCTCTGTGACTACCCGAGAAACACTTGCTCTCAATTCAATTGCATCTCTACTTGACAACAACAGAGAAACATCATCAGCGTACATCACTATATTTGCATTGTTCTCTGTACTAGATAAATCATTTATATAAAGTAAAAATAGAATAGGGGAGAGAATGCAACCCTGTGGAACACCCATATTCACCTCGGCCCAAGAAGACTCACAGGAGTGATGCGGACCATTAACAAAGGTGCACTGTTTTCTGCCGGACAGGAAAGATTTGAACCAATTCAAGGCTACACCCCTAATTCCATAATGGTTGAGTTTTAAGAACAAAACTGTGTGATCAATACAATCAAAGGCCTTTGACAGGTCACAGAAAACACCCAGAGTCTTCCGTGACCCATCCAAGGCGCTAAGTACATGATTTGTAAAATCATATAAAGCTGATAGTGTGGACTTACTCTGTTGAAACCCATGTTGATTTTTGGAAATTACAGAAAACTTTGATAAATGAGAACTTAGTCGGGTAAGAATGGTTTTCTCGAACACTTTAGAAATTGTTGGGACCAAAGCAATTGGCCTGTAATTGCCGATAATTGATCTATTGTCTTTTTTATGAAGGGGTTTGATGATTGAATATTTTAATTTTGAGGGGAATTCGCCAGATAAAAATGATTGATTTGGAATACCACCCCATTATGTTATTCCATAACTTATTCTGCTGTGAACTAGTGAAAAATATAGCATCCTTAACAAGTCACTATTGCAGTTATATTTAAAAAAATAAAAAGAGCCTTTAAGTGTTAATTAATTTTCTTCTTCAAATTAAATATATGGTTCATCAATGTTAGCTCATTCTTTTTACTTTCAGCCTAAATACTTTATATTATAGCTTGGTTTAATTTCAACACATTCCGTTCCGCATTGCGTACTCTTACATCCTTGCATAGAACTGGTATCCTTGTCCGTGGTACACCGTTTAGAGGGTGCGAGACGTGACCTCCCCAGTGGCCGGTGGTGGGTGAGGATGCTGCACTGTGGTTACACAATGCGAGGAGTGTCCAACCATCTTGAAAGTTGTTCCGTGGG
>JAQJVL010004891.1:0-40345 GCA_035578905.1 Stictocephala bisonia
CGTGAGATTACCGCGTGGTTAGGGATGGCATATATGTTCAAAATATCGATATATCGCAAACCAAATATCGATAGAAAAATATCGATATATCGGATATCGAAATGTTGGTTGATTTTGTCCCAGGAAACAAAATTCACCTCGTATTCAGCTAAAGTTTTTAAAAGAGACAGTTTTGAAAGCCTAAACGTTTAGTTATTGCTCACCTACCGACCCGAATAACACAATTATGGATAGAATGGTCACGATACTTCAAGTACAACCAACCCACCCACCTACGTATATGTGCTCATCCACCCACCTAACGACCAAATTATGGATAGAATGGTTACGATACTTCAAGTACAACCAACCCACCCACCTACGTATAAGTGATCATCCACCCACCTAACGACCAAATTATGGATAGAATGGTTACGATACTTCAAGTACAACCAACCCACCCACCTACGTATAAGTGATCATCCACCCACCTAACGACCAAATTATGGATAGAATGGTTACGATACTTCAAGTACAACCAACCCACCCACCTACGTATAAGTGATCATCCACCCACCTAACGACCAAATTAACACCACACATTCCCACACACCCCACAAAGAATGTCTATATCACGAGTTATTCACCAAGCCCAACATGTGATAACCCACCCACCCTACAGATACACAGATGAGGAATGAAGAGCCCAACTACTCTGTGAAATCATCTCACTGTAGAAAATTAACATTTGTTATTTCCACCGACATCAAAAGACATTTGACATCTCGACTAATGACCAACCTACCCTACATGTATTATATATGACGGGTAACCTTCCCCAAAGTACAGTCACGACTTGACACCACGGACCCACTCGACATAAACAAGTGATACAACCCACATTCTACGATAGCCTCACTCTTTTTATTATTTTTACTGTTGTCCTATTCATCATATAGCGTGACTTAAGGTTTTCTAGTAACAATAACAACAAATCTACTAGCAAACAAATGTTTGTTTTTTACGGTTTATAAAACCACCCCGTTAGCACTTAACTTTAGGAGATGAATTAATGAACAGGCTGATGTAAGGAACATTTACAGTCGATCTGCATATCATAGCCTCACCCACCCTCCAATACTCGTATTTACCCCCCCCCCATCCCTTACACGTACGGTGGTTTTGACTCAACCACCCATACACGCGTATTGGTATTGATTCAACCATCCGTACTCTTACATATGTATCGACCAACCTACGCACCCAAAGACGTACAGTGGTATTGATGTTGACCCTCCCACCCAAACCAGACATGTACAGAGTTAATAACCCTCACGCCCACCCATACATGTATAATGATGATGATCCACCCACCCTGCCATACACGTACAGTGGTATTGATGTTGACCCTCCCACCCAAACCAGACATGTACAGAGGTAATAACCCTCACATCAACCCGTACATGTATAATGATGATGATCCACCCACCCTGCCATACACGTACAGTGGTATTGACAATCGATTGACTGCAAGAAATCTAAATCAAGCTAGTACATTTTTAATTTTAAAGATAATTAATTCTGTAAAGTTTTAGGTCACTTCTAAACAAAGATTTTAACAAAATGTCGGTACTTTGCAAGTAACGAGACACGCAAGGGAACTTTCCTAATGCGATAAAAAGCCAAAATCGTTCCGCATAATAATCTGCACATTAAGGGCTTGTGTATATAAGTACAGAGCAATATTTAATAATGCGTGCAAATATTGAGTTATATAACACCTATAACAGTCTGCATGTGCAGGTATACATTTCCTATCACGCAATCATTGGCTGATTTGATGAAGAGCTGAATGCACATGCCCTGACCAAACACGCTTAATATGATAAAAAACGCTCTCATTTTGAAATAGACCGATTAATATATTGTTTTAGCAGTATTTTATACTCGGTATTGTTTCAGTAAAAAAAGATTGGTTCCTTGAATTTAATTGTTTTATCATTAAAACTTTTTTCATATTACTTTCCGTAGCATGGTTATATTTATAATGGTTTATATTATATTTTTTATTGTCCATAGAATGGTTTATATTATTTATATATTTTTTAATCGAATTTATAGAAACTAGAATGGGTCTCATTTGTGTTACATTACTTTAATATAGGCTTACTATATTTATTTAAATTTGGATAAATGTTTATTATATTAAATTATTTCAGAAGAACACTATTCATATTATTTTCAAACGAATATTGTAAAATTTATAGAAGTGAAGTAAAGCAGAAGATGGGTCTAAATTTGTCAAAAATGTATTTATTTCATTATAACCTACTATTTTTTTATATATATATAATAAATTAATGTAACTTTTTTAATATTTCATAAACCCATAGTTCAGATATGGTAAAATATCAACCATCACAAAAATAACTTTGAATTTCATACAATTCCAATAATAACAAGAAATACACGAACTATGTTTTTACTGAATATTATTGTTAGTCTATACGTGGTGTAAAATATATATGGGATAATCTAAAATTTGTATTTACTAATTTGCCTTTTTACGTTTATTAACGCATAAAGCCTATAATTTATTCACGCACGGCAAATTTTAAAAATTATTCCCGTGTTTCATTAGACGTGAAATAATGAGATGTAGCGTGACATGGGGTGTGCATGTGAGTGCGTGTAGGCGTGTTCGTGAGTCATTTGATGAAAGTTAATGATGGGCTACGCTCGCATTCTGGGTCAAAAACCTGGGCCAACCCAAACTTGACAACTCCGTGGTGCAGTGGCTCACATATTGTACCCGTAAAGAACCTTAGTTAGTAACAATGACTACACTCGTTCATCTACTCTCATCACAATCATTTTCCCATATCTTGACGATCGGCGTCTTACTAATGAATAATAATAAATCCAAGCTCTCTAATTAAGGTTTAAATCAGAGCTAAGTGAAGAAGAAGTAGGCTAGGTCCTTCAAGAGATCTAAGGCCAAGAAGTAAGGTTTATATCAAAGCTAGTGTGCAAGAATTTGTTGCAAATCTCTCGAAATTTGTTGCTCGGATACTGCACATGTAACACATCATAGTGGGCCGAGACACACACCACCAGTCCCACGGTACTCAGTAAGTAACCCAAGATACTGCACTACCTCGGGTGTCGTTACGAGATAGGTGTGACCTCGCCGGAGGCTTGGCGCCGGTCGAGAGGACACCCTTCAATGGAATGACAACTCATTTTAGGTGGACGTACACTTCATAGACTTTCTAAATAGAAACCTTAATCACATTTCGGAAGGTTCATTTATTTACTTAAGATTATGTAATTCTAATCGCAGTAGGGATGACAACGATACATCGATATATCGGAAATATCGATAAATATGTTCCGATATATCCATGTATTAATATCGATATTTTCTTTCGATAATATCGGCCATATCGATATGTTCGTCCGATATATCATTTCACTAAATATTGACGTTACTCTCTCTCCTCCTTAGCATCACGATTCGAATAAAACATTTAAATTGCCTCTTATGTGTACAGAACATGCATTGAAATAACAAAATAACTTTATTTAGTTTTTTTACGTTAGGATTTAGTTTATTTACGCACTAAAATTTAGTTTATTGTACACCAGTGGGTGTTTCTAAGAAGCCTAAAAGCATTTTTAAATGTGAAAAACAGAAATGACAATGATATTACATTATTACTCTAATTTTAAATTTTTTTCATTGAACCCCACAGACCACAACTTGTTTCGTGTGAATAAATAGATTTAATTTCTACATTCTGTTGGCTGTTCTAAATAGTTACAGAAAAACTTGAGTGTATTTTTGGTCATAACATAAGACTTAGTGCATAGTTTTAAACAGATAAATAATTTCCAATCCGATAAATCGGTTACCCTATAAATCGATATTTTCCCTTCCATTAGATTGTTGTATCGCATTATTTTTCAACATTTCGACAGTTTGATATATCGATATGTTGAAAATATTTGTCATCCCTATTCGTATGGACTGATTATTACGAGTTCTACGACAGATGGTCTCTGATTTAGGATGTGTTTATGTCATCGTACACCCATCGGCATTACATGACTATATAAGAGTTGGGCCATAGGTCACCAATTGTTTCCCTTCCTATTGTTTCAGGACGACCTCATCTTAGGGTCATGGAATTAAATTGGGTTTAGGTCATACAAATTGGCTCTATGCTTTGTCAACGATCGGTGAGCACGACGATGTTTTTCTAATTAATTGTATGTGTGAATGTAGTCATTAATTCTATGAAGTTAATTAATGACTTCACTACGACTAAAACAAATATTGATTATATTGTTCTCAAATGTCCTATTCTAACTCGTAAACCAAATCTGTAGGCCACTTGCTGCCTATTGATTAGCTTTCATGATTCCAAAGAAAATGGTCATGGGTTCAGATCCCAGACATCCACTTTCATTTGCCATGTGGGTTTTTACCGGTGCCATTCAACAACGTTTGAATGACTTTCATGACTTCTTTCCTTTATCTCCTCTGGAAGCTTAGGGCTTCCAGGAGAGCTCTCCACCCGACTCTGTCTTCCACAACTGCCTTTACTTCTCGCCATGTTTTGCCAACTTCTAGTGCCTCCCTCTTTAGATCACTTCCAGGTTTCTCGGGGTCTGCCTCTTCTTAAAAGATTACTCCTTGCGGATTCCAATCAAGTGATCTCTTGTAGCCATAAGGTGTGTCCCAGCCACCTTCACTTTCGCTCTCTGATCTGCAACTTGATCTATAAGCTGAAAAGCTTGCCCTGTTTCTCTCCATAGTGCTTCATTAGATGCTGTTATAGAATATCTAGTTATCGTATAAAATGAACTGTACATAGTAGTGGTGACTATGTATTATATCTGACAAAGTTTAATACACTCATGCTAGAAAATAACGTTTCCAAGGAAAATATAAAATATTACGGTAATTACACACATATTCACAATTTGTCAACAGCAACAGAAATAAATATTTAACATGAAAATAAAGAAAGAAGTAAATTTTGAATTAGGTTTTATCTGTGGATTTTATGATGTAAATATCAACACTCTGCTTTTATGACCAATAATAGTTGAATTCAATGCGTAGACTGAGTTGTAGTAATTAATGTTTTCACAATTTTTGGGATAATTGGTCAGAATGAAGAATTCGCGCTGGAAATCATTCAAATGAGACTGTTCTATGTTTCAAATTAACGTAGTTAAATACCATTCTCATTCTCTTTTGTAACAATAAAAGGGTAATCCTTTATCATGTTGACACTTATCCTCTAGCAAGGTTAAAAATATCCAACATAAAAAATCATCCCTGTATGATTCTCTCACAGTTATAGAAAACCATGTTTACAACGTTGATCATACAATTAGTCATATTGTTTTAATAGGTTCTCAAAATGAAAATGTTAAAATTAGCTTAACAAAACAATGTATGTGATTAATAAGAATATAAACAAATGAACACTCCAAATTTGGCACCTTACATAATCAGTCTGAAAATTCAAACAGAGTCTCGTGAAATCAGCAATCATATATCAAAGACAATAATCAAAACATGCTGAAGGACTGACAAGATAGTAAATATGATAATTTATTTTTCTAAAAAATTCATGATAACTCTCTCAACAAAAACGAGGTAAAGGACGAATACAGAAACATTTCCTAATTTCAAAACCTGTAAGAAATGAAAACAGGAAAAGTAGAAGGAGAGATGATCGAAGAAAAATTCCTTGAAAATAAATAATTAAAATAAAAAACGCAGAAAGCTATGAGATAATAGATACATTATCTCAAACACACACACGAGGTTTCTGTGAAGTAGAGCTGCCCAAGTTAAATATGGATCCAGCAGGCGCCTTCCTAACTGTCTGCAAGCGGCTGATGAAACCCAGTGGAGTCAGCCGAGCGTGAGCCGTAGTGCGTCATGGTCTGAGGAGTTGATTTGTAGAATTGGAGTTGGGGAGTTGCACCCGATTGTCATAACTGGAGTCAGGGTACCCACCCAGCAGTGTTCTAGAAACTACTACAAAAACTCTTCCAGTAACGGACTGGTGATTTGAGGAACAGTTTAGGGTTAGGGCTGGAGGCCATGCGTTTTGTCCATAGCTCGTGGAAATGGATATATTGAACTCATTCATGCATCGTCATGATCGTCAAGATATGGGCGAACAGGAAGGTGAATGAGTGTATATGAACGGGTTTACCATTGAAAAAATGTTTTAATTTTTCCGAGTTAGATAGTTTTTTTTTTTTTTTTTACGGGAGAGGCCAATCTCCTTCTAACCTTACTCTACCCTTTCCTCATAGACTATTGATATGTGTGAGGAACTTATTTAGACAGAGTAAGGGGGAAACCAGTACAGTAGGTCAATATTTCTGACAAATCTTATAGTCAAGGTCGGATTCGAACCAGCGCTATCTCTAACCCGAGCTCAAAGTCCTGACGCCTTAGACCACTCGGCCTCTGATATTTTACATGAATAGAAAATTGCAAGAAGCTTTTATGCAAGAATCCAGTATATTTAATCTGATTTCGAAAGTGTAGAATAGTTAGGTAAGTGGATGATGAAGGTACCAAGTTCAGTTTACAAGAAAAATAACTCACAATCAGAACTTTACACGAAAATGTATATTTTTCAATAACGTTCTATTTATAAAGTAATTAATTACTGTCTTTTTGTCACGAGAAACTTTTACCTCGTTAATAAATTAACTCTTGTAGTTACATCGTGACGCCGAGAAGACAAAGAGACACGCAACAATATTTCAAGAGCAAATGCTCATTTAACTGATATAATTTATGAATATACTTGGTAAGAACTTGTAATAGGTTTGACATGTTGTAGATTGGTAATTTATATATCTTAATAGGTAAAGTATTATCATTTATGAACAAGGACATCTAATGTTCGTATTAAATAAAGAACTCCCTCTCTAGGGATATTTTGGATATCAATCAGAGGTAATTTTCAATCAAAATCAAATAGTTTATTTCCATTGATCAATATTTACATTGAAATAGGAATTGTCAACACATACATATTAGTTATATATACAGGTTATAAGCAACATGTTGTAATTTTAGCATACTTTAGATTTATGTAACACTATTAACTGGGAAACAAGCTTGTCTGAAATAATAGTAGTTAGTTATTATAATATTATTAGGCTAGGGTCATGTTCTAAAGATTTTTGAATACAATGAAAAGGATTATCAATTAGCCATTTATACAAACTATTTTTAAATTGAGCATAAGGAATGGTCCGAGCTGACTGAGGAAGTTTATTGAAAAATTTAATTCCATTGACTCTGTAAGAATTTGAAGTTTTAGAAAGCCTTTGCTTTGGAATGTCAATCATATTGTTGTAACGGGTATTGTGACTATGGATGTCTTGTCTAATATCTAAACTGTTCAAACTAGCTTTAGTGTAGAGTAATACTTGGAATATGTACAGGTTATAAACAGTGAGAATTTTTAATTTTTTGAAAAGAGGTCGAGAGGGATCTAAGGGACCAGCTCTACACAAGGTTCTAATAACCTTTTTTTGTAGTAATAAAATGTCATGTACATGACAAGAGTGGCCCCATATTAACAATCCATAAGAAATGTGTGATTGAAAAAAACTAAAATACACTGTTCTTAAATAATTATCAGGCAAAATGTTTTTAAGTTTCCAAATCAAATAATTTACACGACTTATTTTTTTACAAATTGTATCAGTGTGTATTTGCCAATTCAACTTATTGTCTAAATGAAAACCTAGTAATTTAACAGAATTAGCATATTCATTTTTTGATAGGCTTAAAATAATTTTCTGTGTCTTTTCTCTGTTGCAGTGTAGAATGTTGGATGAAAACCAATCAATAGCTCTATTATGTGAATCTATCATTAATGTATTGAGAACTTCTAAGTTTTTGTGTGAAGCCAGTAGAGTTACATCATCTGCATAAATAATAGATTGGGTGTTAAGGCATAATGGCAGATCATTTATCATGACTGTGAATAAGAAAGGCCCCAGTACAGAGCCCTGTGGAACCCCCAGACCAACACTTAATACTTTTGAATTTTGCCCTCTTACAGAAACATACTGCTTTCTACCAATCAAGTAGGATTTGACTATGTTAATTGATTCCCCGTCCACTCCATAAAACTTGAGTTTGTCCAAAAGTATGTCGTAGGGAACACAATCAAACGCCTTACTTAAGTCACATAGCGCAAGAGAAACAGACTCTTTTTCTTCAAATGCTTTAAGGTTGTATCTACTAAATTTGTAAGTGCTGATGTTGTTGAAAGACCTTCCCTAAAACCAAACTGTTTGCTGTAAATTAAGTTATTTTGAACAAAGTATGAATTTAGTTGTTTGTGCATAACAGATTCGAGTATTTTTGAAAACACAGGAACAATAGATATTGGCATGTAATTCTGTATTATTTTCTTATCCCCCTTTTAAAAACTGGAATTATTTTGGATATTTTTAATAAATTTGAGAAATATCCACTTTGTAGACAATGGGTTAGGACAAAAGCAAGTGGTTCACTAATACAATGGATAGTTCTTTTACCGATGTAATTAGAAATCCAATAATGGTCAAGACTCTTGGAATTTGAAAATTTAGAAACAAGATCTTTTACCTCTGACCCATTAACTCCCCTCCATTTAAATTCAATGTGTTGTCTTTGACCCAAAAATTGTTGGTGCGGGGGTTCAGATTCTGCATTCGGTGTGTGTACCTTGTCCCAAATTTGTCCAGGGGAATCTATAAAATATGAGTTCAGCTCATTTGGATCAAGTTCAGTGTCATTAGTGTGTGATGGAGAGGTTTCCTGTGATATGACATTCCAAGCAGCCTTACACTTGTTGGAAGAATTGTCAATATATCTAGCACACGCCTCCTTTTTTGCTATAACTAATTGTTTTTTGTATCTTTGTTTTAAACCTCTATATGCAGTAAAAGCTGCTTGTGCGTGCATTGAACCATTCCTGCCCAGATTTTTATAAATATCGTAATAACTTAACATATCTTGTCTTAATAAATGTAAGTCTTTAGTGTACCAATTAATAAGTTTCTTTTTCTGTACTTTGTTAGAACTAATCACTAATGGCGAACAACAGTGCCATATGTCAATGTAAGTTTTATAAAATGTATCAAATAATTCAGGAACAGTTATTTTATTTAGTTTATAATCTTCTATCATAGACCATTTTTCTTCGTCTAATAATTGAACAAACTGCAATATTTGATTGTCATTTTGCGTTCTTTTATACTGTCTACTTAATTTTTTGCTCACATTATCTGAAAGGTTCTGTTGTTTGAATAACAGCCTTAATACCACAGGATCATGATCCCCAATGTGGCCACCTATAACTTTATTATCATAGCAATCAGCCGAAAAATTTACTAAAAAGTTATCAATGCACCGATCACCCCTATTAGGCTTCATGTTTGTGTAAGTTAAATTTAAGGATATAATTAAATTTAAAAACGGCTTTGTCAATCTGTCATTTTGATTTAAAAAGTTAATATTAAAGTCACCACAAATAATTAGTTTCTCTGCCTCTTTTAATAACTTTCTTGTAACTAGCTCAAATAATTGAAAAAACAATCTTATGTCACCTATAGCTGATCTATAAATGTTAACAATATTTAAATTCCCACAAGGTTTAATTAACTGTATAGCACAAACTTCAAAATGTATTTCTGTATAGAAGCTTCATAGGTCTATTATTGAATACTGTAATTTAGTATTAATATAAATACCAACACCACCATTCTTTTTATTTTGCCTACAAATTACACTTGCAGGTTCAAAATAAAGGGGTATGAAACAGTTAACTTGGTCTTCTTCTAACCAGTGCTCTGATATACAAATAATATCTATTTTTTCTGTTTCACAAAATTGTTCAATTTCTAGTATTTTGTTCCTGATGCATTGTATATTTATTTCTAAAATATTTATTGAGCTTTGAAAATTATTTAGTGGTGTATGGACAGCTTTGTTGTCTCTGTTATAAGATTTTATACTGCTCTTATTTGAAACGTGTTTATTTAACGAAAAAGATTGTGTGGGGGAGTTATTTTTACTCATACATAAATTTATAGAACTGTCTAATTCCTGATTAGGCCTACTTATTCTAAAAAAGAATGGCTGTTACTGTGACATGTACCAGATGCAGCATCCTCAATCAAAATACATCTCCAAAATTTAAATATTATGTTAATCACCATATGTTTGAAGCCCATATAAAATCTTAACGAGAGATATAAAAACGAATAAGTTTAATGTAATATAAAAAAAAGGTTAATCAATCCCTTAACTCTCTTTAGTTTATTGTTAAATATTTCTAGTTTACTTGAAGTTTATGGAGGTTAACAACTGATTTAGTTTTACAGGGATAATTTGACTGTTCAGTCTATGCAGTTTCATTGAACATAACACGCCTCAAATACCTTCAGTAAAATTCACGTTTACTGATTAATTAAAATGGTGTTTTGAGAATACTTCAGATTTTAAATAAACGAAAATAGTAACAAATTTTGCTATTTAATTCAATTACAAAATTGCATGTCAATACATATATGAATGAGTGACGGTGTTGGAAAAAGAAACCTAGTTCGCCTTATGTTTAGTGGCATGATTAAAAAGGATTGGAGTTTCTAACAGCCTAACAGGGCCACAAAAAAGTGAGACGTAGTAGCAACTAATTTCGTAACAGGATCAGGAGCTTGTTAAGAGTTATAAGCTACTGACATATACAGTAACAATATTTTTATGAAAAGTAAGCTTCTGACTTAGTAAAATGCTCGCAAAACGGTCGCCAGACAGAACATTATCGTGAGATGTAGCAGCTACTTACTTCTTAACAGGATATCAAAATTGTCGTCAGACGTAGTACCGACTGACTTTGTAACAGGATCATAAAATTGTCGTGAGGCGTAGTAGCTTCTGACTTTGTAACAGGATCATAAAATTGTCGTTATGCATAGTAGCTACTGTCATTGTAACATGATCACAAAATTGTCGTTAGGCGTAGTAGTTTCTGACTTTGTAACAGGATCACAAAATTGTCGTGAGGCATAGTTGCTACTGACTTCGTAACATGATCACAAAATTGTCGTGAGGCGTAGTTGCTACTGACTTCGTAACAGGATCACAAAATTGTCGTGAGGCGTAGTTGCTACTGACTTCGTAACAGGATCACAAAATTGTCGTGAGGCGTAGTTGCTACTGACTTCGTAACAGGATCACAAAATTGTCGTGAGGCGTAGTTGCTACTGACTACGTAACAGGATCACAAAATTGTCGTGAGGCGTAGTTGCTACTGACTTCGTAACAGGATCACAAAATTGTCGTGAGGCGTAGTTGCTACTGACTACGTAACAGGATCACAAAATTGTCGTGAGGCGTAGTTGCTACTGACTTCGTAACAGGATCACAAAATTGTCGTGAGGCGTAGTTGCTACTGACTATCTTGTCTCGAGGCCAGTCAGTCAAGCGTTTAGCCACCATGGTCCAGTGATCGCTGATATTCTGGAGGCAGTGGGGATTGGCTTTGAATGTGGTTACTGGCTGTAGTTTATAATTATAAGAACATCATTTTGTGCTAAATGAGGTGTCTGTTACGCCATGCAATTGCTAAAGTATTTTTTTTGTTCTTTATACTGTTTACGTAAAAAATTAACATAGTGTTATTAAAAGTTACAAATTCTGCTTACATTTTAAAAACTGAAACCATTATTTTACTGATTCTAATATTTTGTATGCAATTATAAATATCCAAACTCTGCGTTTGTTATCAGACCATTCATTGGTGTGCCTCTATAGTGTACATGCCGAAGTTTTGTATAAATATTGTATTACAACCAATAAAGATTAACCAATAATATCACAACAGCCGCCATTTTGACAATTCCAGCCAATGGAGTCACGTGATCATAGGCCTATAAATTAAGTTGTTGAACATCATTTTCCATTCTTTTGTGAATCCCTCTGATCTGAGGAAGGTGAGCGTGGTTCACCGAAATCGATCACCATAATACTTGTACATTTTGTACTTGTGTTGTAATATATTTGTGCATTTTGTGCTTATATTGTAATAAATTTGTGTTGTGTGACGTTTACTTGTACTGAATAAATATTTATCAAGTCTAATTACTCTTAAAACCATGGCTGGTAACTGAGAGAGCTAATGGAGTTGATGGAGCTGATTAGTGAATAGTAGTAGAATTCACACACTGTGGTGGTGATCCTCCCATCCACCCATAAACATACTGAGGTGATGACTACGTTTAGTTTCGTGTACGTTATCCCATTTTGACGACCTCTGACGAAGTATAGATATGGACAAACAATGTTGTTAATCGTTGACTTATATGGACATTGATTATTGTTAAGACACATATGTAGCATGTCTTACTCTCTACAATACGTTCTCTTGTCGGAAGGATCCTTAGAAAATTGATTGTCTCAGTTTAGGAACTATACTTACAAAAAAAATGTGGATTCCAGTTGGTATAATAAAACGTTTCCGTACTTATTTAGAAGATTATGATGAGGCCAATTAAAAAGGCATTGATGGTTGAAAAGAGTAGGTGAGAAATGGATGAAAGACGTTCATAAATGATATCGTCGCCACGCTGGCAAGGTCAGTGCCTCGCCTGATGCGCATGCGTAGTGCATGCCATTGTTATGTCTACACCGTTACGTGGACGTGTCCATTGTAAACCGATGTTGTCGATTTGACGACAATAAGATATAAGGTGCATTGTATTGCTTTAGTAAGGTACGAAAACTGCAAGGTCAAGATTTGTTTAGTATTCCTTTAAAATTAATTGCTTGTTCAGTAAATTCAAAGAATCATAGAATCGAGGACCGTGATAAGTGGGATGTCACTGTGCGATTGTGTTGTAAATCAGCGTTTCAACTTATAGTGCAAACAAAAGTGGGTATTTAAAAAAACCAAAATTAAAAAAAAACGTGCTATTTAAACTGGAAACTTGCTAGTGAAAGTGCCATAAATTTGGTTCTTTCGTTTCCATAAGCCCGTATGGGCACAGTATAATTGATATATTGGTACAGTATATAATTCCATTAAGAGCTGCTAAAAGAACATCTACCTGAGTAGTTTTTTTAAATATTATTTAAGACAATATTTTCAGAACTAAGATTCTTTTACACGGTATCGATGTGTATATACAACTTTAAACAGCTAAGAATCATATTTCTTAGAAATTTGGATTCATTCTGTGGGTCAACTAACGTTCTACCATCATCCATCATCTAGTTTAAATATTTCTGATAGTGTGAAGTGAGTTTGTTTATTATATAATCAACGAGATGAGTTTTTTTTTTTTTTTCAACATTCCCAATCAATTTATTCTAGAAAAACCTTTGATATAAAAATCTGGATTCAATAACCACTTAACCTCTAGATCAGCTTAATTCCTTATTAAGAGACAAAGAGGTGTAATCCGCAAAAATCAGGTATTAACATAAACTAGGATTGAAGGTAAGCCTTTTATAAAACGATCGGAAACATGATCAGCTCGAGAATAGAACCTTGTGGGACCGCTTATTGACTCTGACTCCAAGAATGACATTTAATCCCAAAATTTGCAACTTTTTAGAAGAGTTTCACTATCAATGCTTAAGTTAAATCAAATAATATTCCAACAGTTTTATTGCAGGTTCCAAGATTTAATACATGAGAAAACTAGATGGTAAATCACATCCATGGTGAAACCAAATTCGTTACTGATACAACAAGTTGGTTAGTTTCAATGAAAAAATATTTAAAATTAATCTCTTGATAACTTTTGATGAAATAGAAATAAGTGATGAAATATAGATGATTTTTGTGCCCTTTTTATTTGTTGTACATTTCCAAATTTAGCCTCATATTACATAACCCAAACTATTCTAACCTGAAATAACTTTAACTTAATTTAACATGGTTTTTTCAAAATTAACAACATATATCACTTTGTTCTGGAATGCATGTTTAAGAAGGGTATAGTTTTTTATATAAGTTAATTTGTAAAAAATCCGTTTTAAGTAGTAAGATAAAAGAAATCGTGATGCGAAATGCATATTTAATACACACCCATAAATCACTAGTAACAGCTATAAATTATGAATTGAAGCAGTATTTTCAATCTTAAATATCTGTTATTAGTAATCGTTTGGCATAAATCCTCAACTTCACGGATAGCTGCACAAAACCACACAAGATGCTTGTTTTCACATTAAAACCCTCAAGGCCTCAACGAATCCCTCCAGTCACTGCATCCATCTTGGAAATCGTGCTCTGATAGGAACAAATTATTTACTAAATTCAGCAGAAACCAGGTGGGAATGTGATGAGTCATTCCTTAGTGCATCAAGTGAATTGGTCACGGTTACGTGTTCACACGTAGCCGTCTACTCCGCAAAGTAAGTATACGTCGTCCTCTCCCCTTGTGTAGTCCATATACTCACTTCTCTGTTTACACGTACCCATATACTCTGCAAAGTAAGTATACGTCGTCCTATCGCCTTGTGTAGTCCATATACTCACTTCTCTGTTTACACGTACCCATCTACTCTGCAAAGTAAGTATACGTCGTCCTATCGCCTTGTGTAGTCCATATACTCACTTCTCTGTTTACACGTACCCATCTACTCTGCAAAGTAAGTATACGTCGTCCTATCGCCTTGTGTAGTACATATACTCACTTCTCTGTTTACACGTACCCATCTACTCTGCAAAGTAAGTATGGGTGTAGTCCTCTCGCCTGTGTAGTTCATATACTCACTTCTCTATTCATTAACTACACATTGTTGTACTTTAGCTTTGAGTTCATTCCTCACTATTCTATTCATCAATATTGATATAAATAACTTATTAAACTGATTTTTAAAAAGCTGAAGAATTGGTGATGGGTTAGACATTAAGTTCGAATTTTCATAGGCCAATTTAATGTTAAATTTAAATTAATTATAAATTATTTGAGTTATTCGAAGCAATACCAATAATTTCTATTAAAACTACAAATATCATGATTCTGAACTCTTTATAACTTACCTTACATAACTTTCAAACAACTTCTGATTACTCCTGGTGTTTTCTCATTGCCAGAAGTTTAAAGAAAAAGTTCATTGTCTTAGTAGAATTGTTATGCATGTTTTTCAACAAGTACCTAATTTATCTTAAAATAAAACATTCTGTTCGTTATTGAGGTATTTTTAAATAGTTAACAAAATATATAATTCCAATGAATTGAAAAAGCTTTAATTGTTCCTTCGAGTCTTCAAGATTGAAGAGACCTACAGGGTAATATTCCACGCATCCTTCTAAAAATCAATTTAAGCTAAAATAATTGTTTTTTTAATTTTTTATACATTTTTTAGTCAATAATTTAAAACTTATGCCAAAAGTAAGAAAATGTTACACAACTAAACTTTAAATTAATTAACCAGCAAACATTGTTTTAAATTTACAATCTATAACGTTTGCTCCGTTCATTGCCTCAAAACTCTTTTCTTAGAGAACTAACTCTAGCAGTGCTGCCAACTCCATTACAGGTGTAGATTTACTTTCCTGTGATCTTGAGATCCTCAGGTTGGTAAGGATTCGACCTATGCTGATCACGTACACTTAATAGGGTTCACCTACCTTCTCCCAGACGTAATCACACGGCAGACAGCAGATAGCTCCGGGTTTCCTGTAATTTGTAAGATATCTAGCAGAACAATCCTATTTGTTTGATGGATGATTTTAGAGATAAAGGCATAACTATGTTGAAATAAATTTCATTCACTGAAATGTGATAAGTTAATTAAGAACAATATTATATGTTAGAAGATTTGGCTCTTGATGTTGATTTATTCTTTTCCGCTTTATCAATTAATCGATGGAAAGTAACAGAGGAAATTGACTGTCTATAAATCTGAATGTTACAATACCTCTTTTGTTTGCAATTCAATAGAGATACTTAATAAAAGTAGTGCAATTAAATAAAAGAAAATCTTCTAAATTAACTGCAAATTTTGGAGAATACATATGTTGGTCATTCTTGGATTTATCCTTAAAGATAGAGAATAGGTCGTTAGTGATCCATTTTTCGATTAGTATGGCTATTTCCGAAGTCAATGTCAGTATGAGGTTCCTCAAAGTTCTGTGCTCGGGCCGATAATTTTATAAATTACTTACCTTTAAGCCTTGACAACCCAAATGCCTGACATTTTGCATATTAAACATCCTAATCTCAATATATGAATATTCTCCTTCCTGAACATCTCTAAATAGTTCAAATATTGTGCGTTTTATATAACGTAACATCAAAATATATCAATTTATCTACTATGCATATCAATATTTCACGTGTAAAAATTGTAGAGGCGTGAAAATAAAATCATGCATTTTATAAATGCATAAATTCAATTGCAATACAATAAATGTATTTTAAATTTGACTAGGTACAATATAGATCATTATTTAAAAATTCACTAATATGCAGTGCAAATGCAGTTTAAATTGGTCAAACATGTTCAATTTAATGTGTTAAAACATTCACTTGCATCAAATGTTACTTGTTACAATTAGGGTGTTAGGGTAATTACTGTTAGCATAACATTTCCAAATTTCGATAACAATAGTCGAGTACAAGTGACTACAGTTTAGTACAACATTCTCGTGTGTTACTAAGGGTTGTGCAGTTAGGTCTACTCGCCAACACTACAAGCGAGATACTCAGTTCTCTTACCCCAGAAGTCATGTTGGGGTTTGTTCAAAAACTTCACAACTTTTAGTTGGCAGAGCTCATCTGAAACAACAGTAGTTATAACTTAAATCTTAAAACTGCACTTTTATGGATTCCTGCTCGGTTGTTGTTTTTTTTTTAATGATTGCGATTAATAGAGATAACAAGCAAATATAATGATCGAGATTTTTCTACATAGTCTTAAAGTGAAGCTTTCTGGGTTTTAAAGAATAAATTATCAGAATTGGATTAGGGAGAATACAAAAATATTTCTAAAATTTAGATATCTAGCAGCTTAATTTGATGAATAAGAATATCCTATTAAATAAATAATACACAATTCAAGCCCAAAGGTCAGAATAGATAATCACCAAGGAGGCTAAAAAAATACTATCATACATTCAAAGACCTTAATCGTTTCAATATATTTTAAAATATTCATTCGTTTTATATCAAGCCTAAGTAATTTACATACTTAATTGTTTAGCAAAACGTTTAAAGTTGGTCACAAGTCGCTTGACACGTGCGTACTTATCGTGGTCTGGATTTAATACGGTGGTAGCTGATTGGCTATAAAGGTGAGTATTTGTAATGGTCTGATAAAAATAGTATTACATTGTTCTTTTGGAACAGACAGTTGACAAAACATAAAAAACCACTCTAAAATAACACAATTTGAATTTGATGTTATGTTATAATTGGTTGGTAGCTCAGTTGGTTCAAGCCCAACTTCATAAGCTAAAGGTTCTCAGTTCGATCCCAATCAGAGTCGTAACAAATTTTGAAAAGGATCAGCTGATAACCAATGCTGCACTTTCTAAGGAATAGGCAGCCTTGGTTTATAACAATGACTTCATTCACTTACCTACACTCACTACACTCATTCGAAATCCATATTCGCTCATATCTTGACGATCGGTGTCTTAAGAAAAAAAATATATATATAATATAAATATATATATTTATATTATATATATATTTATATTATATATATTTATATTATATATATTTATATATATATAATTTTTTTTTTCTTAAGACACCGATCGTCAAGATATGGGCGAATATGGATATATATATAATATAAACACACACACACACACACACACACACACACACACACACACACACACACACACACACACACACACACACACACACACACACACACACACACACACACACACACACACACACACACACACACACACACACACACACACACACACACACACACACACACACACACACACACACACACACACACACACACACACACACACACACACACACACACACACACACACACACACACACACACACACACACACACACACACACACACACACACACACACACACACACACACACACACACACACACACACACACACACACACACACACACACACACACACACACACACACACACACACACACACACACACACACACACACACACACACACACACACACACACACACACACACACACACACACACACACACACACACACACACACACACACACACACACACACACACACACACACACACACACACACACACACACACACACACACACACACACACACACACACACACACACACACACACACACACACACACACACACACACACACACACACACACACACACACACACACACACACACACACACACACACACACACACACACACACACACACACACACACACACACACACACACACACACACACACACACACACACACACACACACACACACACACACACACACACACACACACACACACACACACACAAATGTGTCTGAGTGATCCGCCCACCATTACAATCCTAAAGTACGTGTAAGGGTGGGTGGGAGGTTCAATACTACTGTACAAGTATGTGTGGGCGGATGGGTCAATACTAACTATTTACTCGGATAATGAATCAGCAGTTAATATTGTGAACATAAATAGTCTATAAAATCCAAATATTAAACAGTTTAATCATTATTATATCTTGGCCCATAACAATTAAAACATGATCAATCCAGGTAGAGATAAGAACTTAAGAAACTGAGAAAACCGATGTAGGTTAATTATAGCAAGTCAATCTTTAGGCTGGACAGTGAGGAAGAGATCCGGTTCAGGTGTGAACCATGTTAATTTAAAAAGTCGTTACCGCCAGTTAATCCGTTTACTGGAAGTCAAGCCTGCATTCCACTTCGTCACTTCCACCGGCACCGGAAACACGAGCAGTCTTCTTACCGGACAAAGTAATGATTTTTCGCCAATTATTGAACAGTGATTGGAAAAATAACTGAAGTAAACTGGTTCAGGAATTAGTACAGTGGAATGGCATTATCCTCTTTTATCCGACATTAAAAGAAATACAAGATTGTCTGCAGTATTTTTACTGGCTAGGAGGTAAAATTAACGATACGAAATCTGGAGATTTCTTATCTCTGTCGGGTAGCTTATATAAAATGTAATCTTATTTCAAGGTAGCATATATACCACTATGTAGAGTAGGTAGTCCCAGATCAATTCCCTACGCAGGGCGAGTCCTACATTATCGGCGTTGCTGTCGGTATGCGTAAACGCATTCTCCCCCTTGTTACATAGAAGAAAAATTATATAATCACGTATGCAACTCTTGTATTGAACAGCACATGAAACTGAATAAACGAGTTAATTTAAAATTACGAAATCGAATTAGAAAACCTGGGGAAAAGGCATACTTCCTTATAAATCAATATCCAGAAGTTTTCAAAGCTTTTAAGTTGATGGCTAGTTCTTGAGCAGTTTGTGTTCTTCCGGTGGTTGTGTGAGTCTCCTATATATTAAAGCTGTTTACCATTTTGATAACCGTTCTAATAACTTTGGCATAAATTTGTGGGCAGATCCTCTTAAACCATTGATTGGGGAATCGTTTTCCAAGCTGTACTTGTCTGGGGAGAAAGCAGTTTTAACAAATCTTAGGATTGGGAAGACATTTATATTTAAATGCCCTGTAATATCTTGGGATAGAAAGATTGGCTTTAATTGATAGTAACGGTTCGGGATGATAGAAAAGATAGCTATGAGTCGTAATTGGAAAAAGTCGTAGTTTTTCTTTTAGTCGCTGATGTCTAAAGTTTGCATCAGAGAACGTTAAATGGTTGTATACGAAATTGTTAGTTTAACTGTTTTGTATAACGCTTCGTTTTATTCAAGAGAATAATGAATTATTAAATGGGAAATGATGTTTCGTTAGTTTTACGTTTTTTATAGCTTTTTTTAATTCTATTACACCTTTTATTTACCTTATATGGGAAATAATCATAATTGGGGTTTCAAAATGAGTATACGTGCAGTAAACAAATTAAATGGAATATTTTTATATATCTGTGTTTGTGAGTTTTAATATAAACAGTGATGTGTCCTAAAAAAATCACAAAGACCACAACAATTTTTACACAAAATTATATTATATTTTACCAAGAATATTTCTATTTTTTACTTTATTTTACACCAATGAATATAAGTAAAATCGTGTAACGTTGTTATTTGCTAGGAGTTGGCGAGTGAAGAGGTGGCAAGTAAGGGTGCATCAGCCCCTTATCAGCCCCACTATCAGTGGATCTAGGGCACCGGTCGATGCCACGTTGGTCAGCTTGATTTGAACCCTTCGTCATGGGATTTTCAATATTTTCCTCAATCATGTTACACGTTAATACATCACAGTATGTTAACCTTGCTTAGTTTTATGAAAAATATGTATTTATTTAGTATTTTTAAACAATGTTTTCATTGTAAAACTAGTTACTTCTCTGTTTCTGGTAATATGTCACAAAAAAGTGCATACAACTGATATAACAATCCTATTAATTTTTTACTTTTATATTACCACGATAACCTGGGTAGGTATGTAGGGGCAGTCAAGATGTACTTTGTGAGGGTGGAAGGGTTAAACATTGACTTCGCTCTAATGATGCCCTGTTTAGTTTAGTTCTAATTGATGAACATTTGTTGGAATTGGAACTCAGATTGTGCGTGTGTCATGAGTCTGACATGACAGAATGCTATTCGTTTTTTATGGTTAATTTTTATGGTTTTTATTAATTTTGTGTGTGTGTTTTTTTATACTTAATAAAAATATGTGCTTTTTATATGGAATTATTGCCTATATGCAAAATAATACATACACGAACAATATTTGCCTTTCAGGGTTTAAAAATCGCACTTTTTTTAATCGTGTCTAAATATTGCTGATGTAAGTATTGGTTCTGTGTAGGGTGTCTTCAATATCATCATTGAAACTATAAATGGAGGTAAATTGTGACATAAAATATACGATTTACAATTTTCTTACGTCTTTTTATTATTCAAGGATATACGTAATTTTCTAAACACTAATTAAAAGCACGCTCCAGTGTTTGTGTACCGAGGTGAGAGTGTTTGACAAACAAGCTTTATTAGCTAGACCATTTTTTTATGTTTACATCAAACAGTTGTGTCAAGTCGCACACTGCTAGGTGTTTGTGTATGCCAGCCAGACAGTCTGTTTCCACCAAACACACGCCAGGGAACACATGCGTGTGGTGGCGTAACACGCATTGCTCGGTGTTTGTGTACTAAGGGTAGTGTGTTTGATAGACTAGCTGCTAGCAAATCGACAGGTTCTATCTTACGCACGATGGAACACATGCGTGTTGTACAACACGCTCAAGTTGGTAATGTTTGTTCTGTGAAATTAGCTGTACTCAACTTTACGCAATACAATTATTTACTTTAGTTGCATGTTGCTCAAATCGATGCTCTGATACGCGTCAAGTCTTACTCTAATACTGTATTTGATAATTTTTAAGAATACAAAATAAAGCCTAGTAATATTTATTTTTTTTAGCACTATAGACAATCGTTTCCTTCGGTAGTGAGATGTACCTGTATAAATAAACTAATAACTTTTAACTGTCTTGCTCTAAACATTCTCAGGTAAGCACAATAATAGTTTACATTTTCATAAACTAGAAGTTTTTTAAATTAAAATCTTATTAATTGTTTACAAAATAAGTAACTGTTAATAATTGTGTTGGTCGTTTAATTCCGTTCATGTATGAACTTAGTGCCTATATTAACAAAAATACATTTTAATCAAGTTAAACAACAGTAGGTAATGCGGCTATTGTTACTTCCATCTAGTCTTAATAATAGTCTAATAGTACTTTTTCCCTAGTAGTTCTAGACTTTTTTCTAATTCCTTTCCTTGGTAGTTATTACATAAATATATTCATCTAATATTTTCCCACATATGTCTAGATTAAAGTTCTTGTCATTTTTGTATGGTATTAATCAACACACACTATCACAATGAACGTATTTTGTACCCATTTTAATTTAAGTTAGGTATGAAATAAATATTTAGCAACAAATTTACTATACAAAACCAGAAACTACAAGTTATTTCTTGTTTATCTCATAATATAAATAGTAATTGTGGATGAAAAATCAACAGGACATTCACCTTTAAATGTGGTGTAGTTTAAAAAAGGAAACTGTGTTGAGACGTAAAGATACAACCCTTGAGAAACGGAGTTAACTGAATGTAAGTTTACCCTAATTTCAGCATGCTTAGAAATCTCTCTCGTATTCACAATAACTAAACAAATTTATACTGTTAAACCCGTTTGCAATTATAGCATACCTGTTGGCCAAATGAGATACTTCAAAGAAACAGAACTCTTCCAATCATCTCTATCGAACATACACTATAGGACAGAAGAACTCTGTAAAAAATATACGTATAGAAAGTTTCAGTATGACGTGGTGTCAAAGTTGATAAATTATTTTTTAAAGGAGCTTCCACACTGTAGTGCTTCTCCGGTAACTGCCACACCATCCATGGGGAGGAATTTATCCTGGACGGCCTCGACAGTTGCATCTGTGTACACCGGGTTGGAATGGGGCAATTAACAGTAGCATACTCAGGTGACAGAAACAATAACTGTTCAGCGTTAAACGAGCGTACTTGTCATTAAAATACCTGCCGATCCATATAATGAAACCCAAGTTCCTCCAAGCATCGGATACAAGAGAGTCACGTGTTCAGACATGATTAACTCAAAATTCCACGTGAACACCCAAATATTTGTATACTCTTTTTCATCAACCTGAAGAAATATTTAAATAATTCATTGGATTAGAGTTAGCATTCATAGTTAACAATTGATAAATAAATTATAAGAACAATAAAGGTACCAAATTAGACCCTTGTGGTACTCCTGAACTGGCATCAGAGCTCTTTTAATGCACCTCACCAAACTGCGCCTTAAACTTTCTACCATTAACATGAGGTTTTATCCACTGAACAAGGACCAGGAAAAATCTAAAGGAAGAGAGTATTTAAAAATACATGATAAGGAATCTTGTCAAACGCATTTTAGAAATCTAGATAAATGTATCAACCTGTTCTCGACAGGAAACCAACAAACCAATTAATTAAATTACTGTAGGCTTATCAGTTAATAGTGAAATTAATGGAAGCATAGTAAATAAAATCTATTTTTCCATAATTTGAAGCATAATGAAATTCTACTGAAATGAGTAAACAAAAGAACTTGTTTAATTAATAATGGTTTCCTTATGGTTATTCATATAACTCCTGGAATTATTTATTCTTATGATGCCCCTCAAATTACTTGCTAAAAGCTTGTTTGTTTCTATTTTTACTCTCTAAACGTAGTATCTGGTGAAGTTGAAATAGCAAGAAAGGTAACAAAGGAATTACAGATGTAGTCAATTCGATAGTAGTTGAATGCTTGTTAGAATGTAAGAAGGTATGGTATCAATGGAAAATAAAGTATTTACCAGACAATTTATTACAACCAGCGAAGTTGGAACTTCTCCATCTATTTCAATTAACTATAAAAAGTAAAGAGAACCTGTGGAATTCAATAAGAACTATAAATAATGCATCAAAATTACAAATTACTGTACAACCATAAAAACGTCCAATGTTTAAAAATACATATATTTTTGTACACAAACACAGTTCACTAATTATTTGGATGTGAGAACCTACACCATAATATGTAACCATGTGAACGAATAATAATATAAAAGAGAAATAGGAGATATCAATCGAGTAATGTAATAAAAATAATGAAGCGTGAAATACATTGACAGCAAAATCTTATAATATTGAATGTGCATTTGAGAAGAAAGAAATAAGGGAGATCTACGAGTTAAATGGAATAGGAAGAAACTTTGAACCTAGAAAGAGAATATTCATTAAAACCCAAGAATTCTAGATATATCTTTATTCACTCCATATAATTTAAAATACAATTTATCAGCAGTGTAGTCAGAAGGAGGTAAACTGTTCAAGCCTAAACCAATTGGAAAATCATAGGAAATTACTTGGCTATGATTTGATCGTATTCTACCACTGCATAGGTTTCTTTGATACTTGCTTTGTGCATGCTTTTGACCTCTGTTACAAGGAAAAAAGCTCTGTGATAAAAATTGTAATAAAAATCGCTATACAAATTGAGAATTCAGAATATATCCACTAATATTGTAACTGGGCCTTGGGAATAGTTGTGTCACACACACAAAATAATAATAACTGTCTCCTGGTAAGAATAACATTTTCATGTTCCGGTTTATGGAACAAATTAATTTAGCACGAATAGAAACGAGGTTCTTACAGTCAATGCTGACACAGTGAGAAACAAAGGAACAATGACTTTTATTTCAATCGTATCTGAACATCCCGTGGTGAAGCATAAAAACCCTTGTTCCGTCTGGTCGACTGAGACTTGAGGTTGGTCTGACTATGGCTGGATGGTCAGGTCAACACTCTGCCATCTGGCGGCAGTCGGCGGAACCCGACCGACCAACAGAGCACCATCTAACTGAAGAGTAACTGAGTTAATTATACCAGGAAATTACTTGCTATATTATCATAATTACGACAATAAAGATTTTAGTTTAAGAAAGAGTAACGAATGAATTACCAGTCGGATAACAATATTCTAGACACTTCAGCTAAAGTTTGATTCAATTCGTATTGTTGTTGATTTTCGTAATAACTAAGAGAAAAATAGAATGACGAATTTATAAGAAGAGAATGAATGAAATGTACCTGACATTTATTTAATTGTTTTTCTGAAGGTATTGATTTACAAACAAGCAGTATTTTAGATTCGAAACTGTTTTGTGTTTTACAAGAACGTAATTATGTAGTTTCAAAACCAGTTAACTCGTAAAGTTGTGGTTTAGAATGTTGTATCTTTGCAAACTATAAATTTTCAAGTCTTCAAGGATTTTTTGCATTTAGAATGATTTAGAATCTTTTCAAAATGCTATTTTGAGACATTTTTTTAGCTATAAATTTTGCTACGTTTTCTTTTTATGGATGGCATTTCATTAAAATATCATAAAATCTTCTTCGTTCAATCAATTTTGTATCGACATCCAAATAGTGCCTTCTATCTTTGCATTTCCTTGTTCCAAAACTCTATTAAAACTTTCATAGGCATAGCACAGTCTTGCGTATACGAGTATGGCTATGAGAGAGTCAATGAATCTGAAATAATTGATAGTACAAAGAATGCCAAAAATCCAAAATCGTTCTCAAAAAACCAAAATCGTAT
The DNA here is from genome assembly GCA_035578905.1 of Stictocephala bisonia. Classification (NCBI taxonomy): domain Eukaryota; kingdom Metazoa; phylum Arthropoda; class Insecta; order Hemiptera; family Membracidae; genus Stictocephala; species Stictocephala bisonia. The sequence continues at coordinate 25,384 of JAQJVL010004891.1, forward strand.
GATAAGGATAGAAATAAAGAGGTAAATGTTTTCATTTTAACATTATTAAAGACTTGAGGCCACATTTTCCCATATAAACGGCAAAAACTGGTCTTTGTTTTTAATTCCTATATGGAGGGGACTGAGTTTCAACTAATGAACACTCGAACAAATAACTTTATCGTTGGCACGATTACTTATCAACTATTAAGAAAAGGAAACAAGATTATTTGTGGCTTTATATCTCAGCTAAGTACACCAATACCCGAAATCGGACAAAAGTGTAAGGGATGAAATTTGAAAAAGTAGGTTTTCAATTTTTATTTCAACTTCTGTTGTGCAAATAGATAAATAAAGAACATTTTTCAGCCTAGACTTATTTTAGGAAAGAAACTGCTTCCTTGTCAAACTACGCAAAGCTAAAAGAAAGCGTTGCAAATGAAAGAAAAGTGTCCCAATTACAACGCCGGCGCAGCAGACACGGTTTAACGGTCACGTGACTCGACCTGGACAGCGCATGCGCGACTGAGCCTCCCAAGGCCTGACAGACAGCTGTAGCTGGCTGGGTTTAAGGTGTGCTTACCAAGGGAAAAAATAGAAACAGGAGTCCAAGTAGTAGCGAGAATATATTTTTGAGATTTTTGATTCGTATTTTGAATTAATATTTTAGTAAAAACATAAAAGGTATAACATGTTGAGTCATATTAGGTCAAATTAAAAGGTTTAATTTATTACAAAAGACGTGTAAAATGCACGTTAGAGTTCATTTTATAAGTGGTTAAACAGTTCCGAATTTCACATGAAAATATGAGATGAACTGATTAAAACCTTTGATTTCTAATATGTACGTACCACCTCCAACGTTTTATACCAAAACCAATATACGTGTAGTCAGTCAATTACTGATTTATATATTTACTAATTTTACGATATTATTTTTTGATATATTCTATCATTTGGCATACAAAACATATTCATCTCGTAACATATCTACATTTAGTTAAGTTATATGAAATATTTCATATGAGTGTGTACTAAAAAGCTAAATATTTTGTAGGCAATATTAACGCTCAAACATTATTAAAGAGAGATACATAATACTATGAACGGTCAATACTCATTTTGAATTCAATTAAATAGTTAATCTATAATAGTTTTGATTCTCCAACAGAAATAATGAATCAAATATGTATAAAAGCTAATATAAAAATATATATTTAAGACTTGTAGTATATATTATTAATAATCAGCACTATTCTCAACATTTATATTTACTAATATTTAAGTTTAGTATGCCTTTTAGCATGAACTTTTGACGCATTTAAGACCTTGATAATCTCCAAACAAAAAATATTAATAAGATGCCTGTAACAAATTTAGATAGTCACGGATAAAATAATAAGAATTTCCAAGAAATGTCATTAAGGAAAAACGTCCTTGTTTTGGGGCTCTTGTATGGTAACATAACAGTAAGCCTGTACTAATTGTTTGTTTTGCATTGGTAGACATTTGATGATTACACACAAGACAAAGAGGAAAACACAACCATATTTGGTCCTTGGAGCCGGATATTAGAACGAAGCTGACTCATACTCCCAACTAATGACACCTAGGTGTAACCAATATCCTTCCTTAATGACGGTGACTTCCTTTCGTTGGTCATCCCATCAATTGGCCGGATACAATTAAAAAAAAAAACGTCACCAAGATGGTCATCAAATTGTTATTATGTTGCAGGAACGGTGAGGGACAAGGAAAATCCATGGCAATTATATGTTGATCAGATATGATCAAGAGTGCTTAAGAGAAGCGACCACTCTGCCCTTGTATGAACCTACATTGAAACTGTCGTATGTCTTTCATCTTGATGTATGAGGTGACTATTTAGATTTTTTTTATGTTTTGCCTTTGAACAATTAAAACATATATTTTAATATTAATGAATTGTGGGATGGTTACATTTAAATCAATGACTTTAGTAAATTAAAATTTGCTATATTTAGGCCTATAAATAACAAAGAATTTGCTAGAATGTATAATCATCTGAAGTCATGATATTGTGATAGGACACTGGGTGGACCTCTAAGAATCTGTTGGGTCCTTGACAGAATAGCCGTGTCCTTCGAAAAACCTGTGTAGAAACTGAATGTATGTATATAAGTATCGTATCTTTTACCAAACAAATAAATAAGCCCTCAGGCCTCACAATGTGAACGAAAACACTAGAGCGATAACGTAGAAATAAAGTGTTTCTTGTATGAGCTAAAAATCTATTTATAAAATGAAAAAGTACGCATGTCTAGAAGAAACAGAATTTTTTAAGAGGAATCTATGGATTGGAAGTCCATTAATATTTGTATATGATCGTCAAAAATCGTATAGGTATACCATACGACAATGACTAAGCTAATAGGTGTTAGTATTTGTTGTGATTAGAAAATAAAATCTTCTATTATACATTTTTTATTTAAATGTTTGTAAATTGATCTACACCTCATATGAGAAACGTGTAATCTTTCTTTTAATACAACCACTCAAAGGTTTAAATTTACATTTTGTGGCGTGAGCGCTCATTTATTTGCTTTCTAAAATATAAGTTTCATGTAAACAAATATACCTTTTTAAATTAAGTTTTGTTAGTTATTTTTTACTATTTTTTACATTTTACTATTATGCAATGCTTAAGGGTACTCTTTTTGGCCACACGTTAGATTTTTTCTTCAAAACCCACATTTAAAAGTGATCTGAATCCTGATTTTGTTACTAATAAACGCGCTCAGTCTTCTGTAAATTATACACTTACACACTTTGATAAGTTATGCAATGAGAAGAAGATAGTATGCAGATTTTTCGCAGACGTACAGCTTATCGAGCAAGATATTATTTAATAATTTATTACATACACAGCTCCTACTTCTACTAGGGATAAACTAACATTCAGTTCTCATGCGATAGTCATGAGAACTGAATGTAACCTCGACAACACACAAGTAACCTCGACAATCTTTTAAGTATATCATAATAAATATAAAGGCGGTTTAGAAAGATACATGACCTGTTAGAAAACAACAAATAAACTGACGTCAAATTCATTTTAAATAAATTAAAAAGTTGAGATTATATAAAGCATACAGTGACAAATGCTAATATTTCCTATCTTATAGATTTATTAGAGAAATACAGTACGTGTAAAGACTGATTGATCCAAATAATCTAACGCGACAAATTAATTTTATTACAAAAATAATAAAAGTATAAAACTCAATTTAATACAGACCAATATTAAATTTTTTAACTGCCTTAATAAATAACCAGGGGACACCCCTGCACGCTTTGCGAGCCAGCCCCTAACTCGCTGCTCTCGTGACACCTCGGCATGTGACTTTTGACTACAAAAAATAATAGTAGGTGAACTGTATGACGTAAAATAACAATATTACATTTAATTTACAGTATGTCACTCACATTACTTGCGCTTTTGCCTGATTATTAGTATAAACAGCCAGTGATATTACTTAGCTTTTCTTTTTTTTTTTTTACAGTTTAAGATAGTTAGATTAAATAACTGCATTAGATGACCACTGAAACCTCCAAGTCTATTGAGGTGGATCCCTCCAATCGAAGAATTTGTGAATGAAACCGTGCTTACAACCTTCCCAGGTTAACATCATGAAAGATCTAACCTCTTCAACATTACAAACACCATTGTTAAAATTCTAATAGCTGTTAAAATATTTTGGAAATCATTATTATTTGAACAGCTGTTACTTTTCGACTCATCTAAATCTCTCTCCATGTTATTCTTATGGCCGGAAATCACAAATTGATAATATCCAAATACCCTTCAGGGTGAGAATTTTGATGCAATAAGACTTTATTGCACAACTACGAGCAGAGGCAAATTTTATGACACCTCAACCGTTTTATTGGTCAAGAAATAAGGGAGTATACGTTGACGTTTTGTTACGTTGACAAAAACTGCTTCACGTATTACAAATAAATGGATTTTTTCACTTCCGTATAAATAACAGTCGTCCCTGACAAAACACGAATTTAAACCTTGGTAGCCGTCAAAGTGCAGTTATCTGTAATGACGTGTTTATGCTCTACTTGTTTTCTCGTCAGAAATGCATCGGCCGACGGTAACGTGACCACAAGGCTTGGCCACACAGGCGCACCCCCCACCTGAAAGGATTCCTCGGAAACTATACTCCATTAGAAGAGATGTTGATTTCTATACTATTGGTAGCCTGGTGTGGATCTTTAAGGCTATTTTACAGCATTTTACATGGCACCCATTTACCCTATACACATCCAATTGGCACGCCCAAACGTTAAGCAAAACCTCTCACTACCCACCCTACCGCATAGCTAGTCCACGTACATGTATAATAATTACAAATAAATGCGTACGAACTAAAAGTAAAATACATTTAATTTTGTAATATATTCATTATTATCAATTAATTAATTCATCAGTAAGACGCCGATCGTCAAGATATGGGCGAATATGAGGAGCGAATGAGTGTAGATGAACGAGTGTAGTCATTGTTACCAACTAAGGTCGACTGCCCCTCAGAAAGAGTTATTTACTTATAGCCCAATAATCAGGGCAACAAAGGGACCTACAGCTTTACGTGGAATCCGAACCATGTAGTGCTGGTCTAATTTTCAGCTCTCTGACAAGCCTGACACTCAGTCCTCCCCAGTCTTCTCTAGTAGTGCCCACATCGACGGCAACCATTGAGTGGACGCCGTGTCGTTATTAAGAGGACCGAGCATAGAACCTATCACCTACAATCTCCTCAACACTATCCCAAGTAGCTGATGTTTGATACCTTTAATTAGTAATATCAAATTAATTAGAGTAGTACTTTCATATTATTATGTAAATTCTTGGACAAAAGAATGGTTACAGAGGTCTTCAGTACATACCCATTTATAAAATAATTGAATCTTTGACGTTTATTTGTCTTTTTTGTTACATATTGTTTTACATTGTATTACCATCGTATTCTGAACTGTGGATGGTTAGTTCGTAGTTCTCTGTCTTTCTCACTCAAAGTGCATGCCTTACAAGTCACATTGAAACAAAATAATATACCATATGAAAAATATTCCCCAAAAGGCAAGCTGTAAACAATTCTTTAAGGGACTTGAAATTATGTCTTTACATTATTTACACATTTTTCACTGATTATAATATATCAAACAAAATGTTTCTAAATTTACATTTCAAAGTAGTAAATCCTATGCAAAACTACTCAATAAGAAACAAAGACAGTATGTTAAGTAATCATTATAACCGTTTTAAATTAATACATAGTTTTGAAAACACTTCAGTCACAATTCATATAAGAAATTTAAAAGAAGATACTTTCAAGAAAACATTGAAAAATTGTGGCACTTGACCAAGAATCATTTATACTGAATTGAAGATTTATAAATTGAAGAACCAAAAATATGTTTTCAACTATTTTTTCCATTTTTTTATATTTATTTTACATTAGTTTACTATTTTATGTATCGAATATGTGATACCTTTTATAGCTGAAGACAATAAAGAACATTATTAGTATTATGTTAGTAACGTTACATTTTGCATAGTAATTTTAAGGGAAGATATAAAAGTATCCAATCCGTAAAAAAATGTAAATACTACTTGAAAATGTAAATACTGTATGTGGGGAATGTCCTAATAGAGAACAAAGCATCATGTTGTGAGCTCTGAGTGAACTTTAATATTCAGCTCTCGCAGAAGAAAGTCGAATGACACATCCCGTATGACAAATAAGCCCCAATTTGCGGGAGAGCCATTAAGAAAGTGATAACTCTGGGAGAGGCAGATGCTGTGACGTCACTGGAACACAAGTGTGATTGTCCAGAGGAATGCGGGAGGTACTGGAAATTTGAGTCCAGCTGACATATCTTATTACGTTTACAGCTGATCAGCTGAAACTGCTGATTTTTAAGTCCTCCAATGACTGTAGTTCCCACAGAACTTTCACACGCGTTTCAAACGCTTTATCGTGTTGAAACATATACTCAGCAAAGATTAAGGATTGAGGTTAAGATAATTTATCTTTACCTTCCTTTACTTTTCTATCTATTTACTAATAAAGATAATGTCATATTATTATTTTACTTAGTAGCCATTTTCCAACCTGCCAAGCCACCGTAAATATACGGCCTTTCCGTTAGGGGGCTAAAACACACTTTTCTACTTCAACTGTACAGTTCGAGTTTATCATTAAAATAAGTAACAGCGAACACTTTACTATTATTAAAGGCCCAATCTACCAATGGGTCATAAGTTAATTTTATAAGTTTTGTAATTTAGTTTTGCCTAGAATGAAATTAACCGTGTCATTTATTTTAACTGTAGAAAAATTACATAAATACTAACTCTTTTTCAAAAGTCATTAAACGGTCTCATAGAAGAGTTCTTCGCCTATCAAAAACAAATGTTCTTGGCGGTTTTCGTAAAAGTGAAACTGCCCCCAACCCCCTTAATATTGAATATCTTTATACTAAAGTACATCTCCGTTTATATTGTTGCACTTTATCTTGTGTTCAAAATAATAAATATTTTAATATCAAATTATATAAGGAAACTGGCCTATTTTGGCAGAACCTTATATAATTTGAACCATCGTCAATTTGTTTATATAATTTGACCCTTACATATATAAACACCCATCGTCTTTATCAAGCAGTTAAGAGATTAATTTTCAAGACAAATTAAGCATTTGTTGTACTGTATAGTAATATTTAAGCAAAACAAACTATGGGTTTTCACTTTTTTTCTATTTTTTGTAAGAAATCTATAATTCGAACTAACCTAGTGACTGAGTAGGTTTTATTTACAGTACTTATTTTTAGTATCAATCTTTGCTGGTTTTTGACAGTAAAATGTCTAATATTTCTAAATCATGTAACTTACTGTTTCGAACTAACCTCCAAAAACTATGGTTGAACGCTTTATTGTAACCTAAATACTGACAAATATGTTGAAGGTAATGACACTAAACCTTTACTGTGATATCGATAAAAAAGAGAAAAAAAGAATATTGGCTTTTAAACAGTTCCTTTTTGTCATCCACAGCAAACTGTTCAAGGACCATTGAAACCACTCTAGAATAATAATTCTTGTTTAATTTTTTCTTTGTGAACTTTATTGAATACAACATAAATTTTACTAACACTATGTGAATTACTCTATTCATTACCATGAAATGTTCGAAAATTACATTTTATATACTACTAAAAATATTTTTTTAATTTTAATAAATTCAAATTCGTAAGAACATTTAGTAAAATTATAACTACTTATTTTGTATATTTAATTAAGGAATTTCAAGTAACACATATGTAAAAATAAACAAAAATTGCTTGCAAACATTGTAAGTGGAGCTACTATAGAAGGGCCTATAATAGCAAGTAGCTATTTTAATCACAGTTGTGAAAAATAAATGTCCATGTTTTATTCAACACTAAAGAGTTTGTAGATAAATATAAATATATATATTTATAAGTAAACTAAATGAAAACAAACATGATTACCCTAACATTAAAAAAAGTTTACATCAATAAAATAAATGAGAATATTTAACAACTACACAAAAAATAAGAATACAAATAAACACTTAAAAAATTGTCTAAATACAAAAAGTGTACAGTAGATAATTTTACTTGGGAAAAGAATATATGTACTGCCTGTGTGCTATCAAGTAATAAATATAAAAGGGAAACATTGAATTTCTTTTATATAGTGAGTGTTCGTATAAGGGAGAAATATGTCTTGTGTATGTCTATATTAAATAAATGTACATAAAATAAGAATCAAAAGTAAGAACAATTTTACAATAAGGAAAAAATACATAATAATAAACTTGAAAATTTGGAAAAATGGCAGCAGAAATTAATTAGGATAACACTTAAATGATGTTATCGTTCAAATTCGGAGACCAGGCAATTAAATTCAAAAAGAAATTATTGAAGCAAAGCAGTAAGATTTATCAGGCCATGATGATCGATGTATATACATCGATGTCCATGAGTCGTATGTATAAGCTGCACCACATTTGAAGATGCGTGTGACAGCAAATCAATCGTTCTGACATCAGCTGTTTGCTCGTGTCTGACCCAATTCGATTGGCGAGTGTTGTTCCATTGATCTGTTGTGGGTCTCCCTGACCTGCGGCACACATCGTTGGCAAACTTACGTCCATCGTCGTCTAAATATTTGTCGGCCTGGCCACAAACAACTACAGAATACTATATGTTTGGAAATAATATGAATTAAAATTCATCCATGATTACAAAATGTCAATAATTAATCTGTCGATAAGGATATTGAACAAAATAGTAACTACTTATTTTTCACAAAAAAAAGCACTTAAATCAGGCAATTTTAAGGAATTTATAATACGATCACACGTATAAAATAAAAAAATTTACGTAGAAATCACCTACGACACCAAGAGCAATAACTCAATCGATAGGTTTCCATGGCCTTTTTACCACAACAATTAAACAACATCTAAACAGTTAAATGATGTATCAAAACAAACTCTTTTCAATATTATATAGCCTATAGGTTTGTACAAGCAGCTACACCAAATAGTTCTTGTACTAAAACTGAAATTTACCCGGAAAACATAAACTATTTTTTTTTTTTTTTTTTAATCATAATATACCAAATGTTTTAAGTTCAGAAAAATTAGCTAATACAGATATTTGAGTGCATTATTGACGTACAAGTTTTATATTCAACAATGATGGCTATTAAAGAGATAATATTAACTAATTGCAAGACCGCAATGGCATCAATATAAAATAATCTTATATTATGATAAGATTAGCTTATATATATATAATAAGATTAATGATAGATTGAAATATGATAAGAGTTGAATCATGATTGGTAACAATATTTGGACATTTCCAATGCTTCAAGTGGTTTAAGGAACAAACGTAACGTTTCGACAAGTATATATAGTAACACTGTCGTCTTCAGGTGTTACTTACTACCTAACCCTGCAATTAAAAAAAGAAACTAGTTTTTAATTGTAGGATTAGGTAGTAAATAACACCTAAAGACGGCAGGAGTTGAGTTTGTCATACCTGTCGAAACGTTGTTGTTCCTTCATTCACTTGAAGCATTGGAAATCTCCAACTAATAGCAATTCAAAGCTAACAAATAACTTTCAAACGCAGTTGAATCATATTTCAGATTCTAACAAAATCATAAATATGTAAACTACAAATTGAATTGGATCACATGACTTCGTGGTTAATGCAACAACCTAACGAATGAAAAGTTCCATGATTAACTGCTCGGTAAAATATCGGGTATTTAGGTACATAGTTATTTAATTAGCATAACGTGTTGGTACATATACAGTACAAGTAAACGTCACACAACACAAATTTATTACAATATAAGCACAAAATGCACAAATATATTACAATACAAGTACAAAATGCACAAATATTATGGTAATCGATTTCGGTGAACCACGCTCTTTTGTGAATCTTTTGTGAATCCCTCTGGTCTGAGGAAGGTGAGCGTGGTTCACCGAAATCGATCACCATAATATTTGTGCATTTTGTACTTGTATTGTAATATATTTGTGCATTTTGTACTTGTATTGTAATATATTTGTGTTGTGTGACGTTTACTTGTACTGTTTAGGTAAATACTCGTATGTTCATTTACGAACCATCTTTGCACCAAGTCAGTAAAATAAAATGTTATTATTATGAGATTTTCCTTCAGCCTTGGAAGGGGGGGGGGGTTGTCAACACGATATAGGTATCAAGTTTCATGTGAAATAGGCTGTATTGGTTAAGTGTGGTCGGTTAAGGCTTGTACAAACTGCTTCGGATGTTTGCACTTGCAATAGTAGTTACTGTCGCTCTAACGTATGAATTAACTGTTACTTCGCCAGTTTAGTCCTTATTAAGTTAAGCCTATACTGTCTATTAAATAAATGTTAGTAATTATTTATAAACATCGATAGTTTTGATAGGAAATACTAGTTTATTCACTATCTCTAACCGCCGTATGATAATTTATCGTTTAGTCACCACATCATTTTCTTAGACATCTTGGTTTGGTTTTTCCTTTTTTTTATTTTTGTCACTAACAACCATAAAAATATAAGTCATACATCCAGTTAATATAATCGTATTTGCCAATTATCTAAGTAATATGTCATCGAGCTTTATCTCCAAATATTTTTACTTTAACGGTTTTTGAAATTCAATTAAACATATTTAAGCATATTTATGTTGTATTTCTAAATAAAATTACATTAATGTTAATTACACGTTTCCAAGCACTAAAAACTCGTTTCTTCTTAAAAATTGAAACGCAAAGTTAACACATTACGTAGACCTTTTTTTATTTTTATTAGCTGAAAACAGATTCTATGCGTTTGAAAACATATTTAATGTAAATTTACATCAATTTCAATTCAATCATGAAATTCAGATCTAGGGTTTGTAAATATGGCCATATGTTAGTTTACTTTATTAGCATATCATCAAATATAAATATAACAGACTTCAATATAATAAGACAGGGAAAAATTCTAAAATTGAAGCAAACGTAAAAAACGTCGACTTAAAATTTACGGACACATACGCAAACTTCCTGAAAAAAGACTGGCCAAACAGATGAATGAACGCAGCAGAAGATTTAGCAGTGATGAATTAGACTGCAGAAATAGACAAATATTTTTCATGAGAACACAGACAAATAAGCAGGAATCATTAGAAAGGAAATTTTTCAGAATAAAAGTAGACATATGGGAAGGGCCGGAACAAGTTGGTTATTGGAAAGAAAGAAAAAAACGTGGAAACATAATGAAAACTGTTTATGTTTTCCGTAAAAATAAACCATAAGAAATTCACCTATATTCATTATTCATTAGTAAGACGCCGATCGTAGAGATCGAATATGAGTGGCGAATGAATGTGATGAGTGTAGATGAATGACTGTAGTCCTTGTTACAAAATAAGGTCAACTGTTCCTTAGAAAGAGCCATTTATTGATAGCTCAATTTCCAGGTCAGCTAAGGGACCTACATATTAACGTGGAATCCGAACCACATAGTATTGGTCTGATTTTCAGCAAAGCGACGAGCCTAACACTCATTTCTCTCTTTACACAGCAACATGACCTTGACTCTTAAAGTTTTGAATTTAAATTTCGAGAAAACAATTAAGATTGATAAAAATACCAATCAATGTATATGCCGTACAAGAGGGATGTTCAGTGACTTTATCTTCTATCGTATTAAAAATCTGACGTGGCACATTACCCAAAGTTCCGTATTTCAAAGCAAGTTTGTAAGAAGCATCAAACTCGTGCATCTACTTCTCAAATTCCGTATCAGGTCGGCATCTCGTGACCTACTGAGGTTCGGTCGCGTGCCGAGTGGGGTGAAAAATGGGGGTCGTTTTGTTGTTCAGTATTTGACAACCCCAATGTCGGACTGAGGTTTGGAGCTACGGAGTATTTCCAGGTTTCGTGGCCTGTTAGGGTCATGAATAAATATATGAGATTGTGACGGAGTGAAAACACCTCATTGGAATACCGAGTGAAATGTCTCGTGCATAAAAGTAAACACTACTGGTTAAAGTGATATATGACTTATTGTAACGTTATTTCTGCACTGCCATTACAATTAAATTACATCGGTGGCATTTATTACCTATAATCTTAGTAACCGAACCATTTTCAATATTGGTTAGTAAGATTATAATCTGTTACTAAGATCTGTGTCATTAAAGAAAATAAATATATCTTTATTTTTGTATGAAATAATGTTCAATTAACATTACCTTTTTAAAATTAGATTAATAAATATATTAATATGAGAAGTGAAAATAAAATATATTTAATGATATACAAATCATAATAAAGTAAATTGATAAACTACAGATAAAATAAAAATGATCGTACGAAACATTTTAGCAAATTTTAAAATTTATTATGTTGCATTTGCTTATTTTATTTTATATATCCGACTCGTAATTATGTCTAGAAGTATAAGCTCAATGATTTTGTAACATCGATTATAGTAAAACATTTTAACGTGACAAAAGTTTACTATCAAAAAGTGCCAACAATATTGTGATCAATTTCTAAACCTCTTGTACCATCTTCAGGCAAAGCCCTTACAAAGGATGGTATCACTCCTCTTTATTCTGGAATAAATACCACTGTACGTGTATTTAAATACCACTGTACGTCTGTGGGTTGGCGGGTGCGTCAATACCACTGTACGTCTACGGGTGGGTGGGTGGGTCAATACCAATATACGCGCCTGCTTTAGAGTCACTATAAATACCAAGATTTAAATGTATCCTACTGGTTACCACTGTGCAGGCACAATTAGTAGGACCAATCACATTAGGGGTGTTTGTTGTTTTATTTTTTTATTTTATACATGACTTATTAATGTGCTAATATTACTCATAATATAAAAACTATACTCTGTTAAATTTCCAAATTAAGAATAACATTCCTAAATAAATGGCACAAACATTCTCTCATATTAAAAACTAAAAAATCAAAACTTTGAAAATTACCAGTTTGATTCCCAAATATGTTTTTTGTCTTATCTCAACTAGTCAAGCTAGAAACATGCGGTTTTTACAAAAATATTTTTAATTGTAATTCACACATTTTTTGAAAATGTAATGAAAATCATTACATTTTCATTTTTTTTATAACATTCCATTTTCATATGTTTTTGCCCATAATTTTTTAAAAATAAAATTTCAAAAAAGTGAAAACTGTCTAAGAGATATTTTCTATATACCAAATTTAATTGTAATTTCCATTGTAACCATCCATTTGGTCTCTAGTTAAGTGCACATACACACACACATACGGACAGACATCAAAATTAAAAAAAAAACAACAACTCTTTTGGGTTCAGGGGCTTTAAAATGGATTTTTATACCAACTTATAAACATTTTTTTTACGTCCACTGTACTCTCTCTATGCTAACGCATATGGGAGAAAGTAAAAAATAGGAAATATGTTATTGTATCATGTTTTATTTTAGTTACAAATGTTTCTGTTATATACAAATTGGTAAATAGATTAATTTGAATTAAATGTATTTAACATTTAACACAAAATAGTGCAAATACTTAGCAAAACTAAACAAAACAAATTGCAACATTATTATTATTTTTATTTACGGTTTATTACAATTATATCACCCCAAAATACAAATATGGTCTTACGATGTATCCTTTCCATATACGATGTATCTACTCCATATATATAAATGCTTTTACGGTTAATCAACCCCAAATACAGTTGCATATTTTTGTAAGGGGCACATGGCAAAGTGCATTCTTTACACAATTGGAAAGAAGATATCATAGTGAAATTTTTAATTCTGCGGATATATTTAAATCATGGATTACCGTACTGATGGTAAATATATGCAACATAGCGATGTATCGAATTATCGATATATCGTAAACCAAATATCGATTTAACAATAATATCAGCAGAACAATTTTAATGTATCGGTTAACCGTATATACTGAGTTAAATAAATTTATCTACACTAAAAATATTATGAACTGTGGGATTAAATGAACATATTCAAAATAAGAATAATTATACCTTTAATTATTATCTTAATTATAAAATAATAATGTGTAGGACATTGGTATAGGATCGCCACTGGTTCCACCCACTGGTCTATAATAAACTATATTTTAGTGCGTTAACCTGACGTAAAAAATGAGGAGGGAGAATAACGTTAATATTTAGTTATATGATATACTGGACCAAAATATCGATATGGCCGTTAATATCGAAAGAAAATATCGATAGTAATACATCGATATATCGAAACATATTTATCTATATTTACGATATATCATTGACATCCCTATGGTTGTCCAGACTGAGTGTCGACCTGCCCATGCGTTGTACGGCCCCTCACGTTGGATACAGATACGGTTAATTTTGAAATTCAACGTCCTTCACGGAGGCTGTTATTCCTAGAGATTGTCTACACTACCACAAACCCAGTCACTGACAGATGTTCTTGGAAAGAAAAGGAACCGTAACATTCTCGCTTATCACAACAGAATGCTTTCAGTAACAAGTGTGTACTACAAACATGGATAAAGATAATACATGAGTAGTCAAGTATTATTTGGCGTATTTTATTGTGCTTTTTACTTTCTCCCATATGCGTTAGTATAGAGAAAGTATTGTGATCGTCAAAAAATGTGTTGTTACAAGTTGGTCTAAAAATCCATTTTAGGGTCCCCTGAACCAAAAAAAGTGGTTTTTTGACAAGAATTGTTTATGTCTGTTCGTATGTGTGTCTGTCTGTGTGTATGTGCACTTCGCTGGAGACCAAACGAATGGATAGATTTTTATGAAATTTGGTATGTAGGTTTTAAAAAGTTACCTAATATATCCAGACCGATTTTAATTTTTTGAATGTTTAGTTTTTTTGTGGAAAAAAACATACATAAATGGAATTTTCTCAAAAAGGGCTCTAACGATTTTAATGAAGTTTTTTTTGAAAGATATTAATTACAATTTAAAATATTTTAGTAAAAACTGCATGTCTCTAACTTGACTAGTTTTTGAGTTATAACAAAAAACACATTTGGGAATCAAACTGTTAATTTTCAATGTTTTGATTTTTTTTTTAGTGTTTAATATGGTGGGAAGTTTGTACCAATTCTTTGGAACCATTTATTTCAAGTTTGAATAATTTTATTTGTCAAAGGACAAAATATTAAATAGAGGATGTCGCAAAATATCTAACACTTTTACACAATTGAAAAGATTGTGTACACATATGGTGACAACTCCATCCTGCAGGGTCTTACCGCGCTTTTAAATACAAGCTCATATTGTTATTATACTTATTAGCTTCCTCGGTCTACAATATCAGTTTTTTGGGGTCACTAGCTAATAAG
>JAQJVL010004892.1:0-40324 GCA_035578905.1 Stictocephala bisonia
CAACCCAGAGCGTTGTATGTCAACACTGTCTAATGCCTCTTTGGGTTAACTGTTGTTTATGTGAGACACTTGCTGTGGCCTGGAGGATGCAGTGTGACGACGGCCGTAGTCAACCCAAACCGGTCTAGTTTATCGATCGGCCAAGCAGTCAGCTGTTCGGATGAGGGGACACGCTTGTGGTCCCGTTCTACTACCGATGGATAATGGACTGGGGACAACAATGACTGTCAACAATGGACTGGTCTTGTGCTCTTGACCCGAGTTTCAAGTGACTGTGATAACAAATTTAAATGTTGTAGTAGTTTGTAAGATGGTAGTTTAAGAGAGAAACTTTTTGTTTGGAGATCTGAAAAAGGAAAGGGTTAGGTTAGCTTTGAAAGAAATGGTTGTTAAGGTTAGAAAATATTATGTCCTTTTAGAGATGTGATGATGATAGGGTTTCAAAAAAAAAAAAAAATTTTTTTTCTTGTGAAGGGGGAAAATAATGTAACAATAGTTAATTGTCTCATTATAATGATTTTAGAGAATTGTGTCTAGAAAATGTTAAATATTGTAAGAACTGAGAGAGTTAGGTGTTTGGTTCTTTTACCAAAAGTTTTCAATATAAATTCTCCAAGTTTTGAGAAAAATTCGGAATCTTCCCCTTTCAAATAAAAAAGTAGTTTTTTCCCATTTAAATTAGCTAAATAACCAGTAGATTCACGTTGTTAATTTCCTGTCAATTTCATGCGACATGTTTTCTGAAGTCTACATGTTTGGTGAGGCTTACCTGTTCGGTTGTCCTGGTTTAGAGGGTTCTTATTGGTTGATTTAGCTTCTAGAGTAAGGAGGGGGTAAGTCCGTTGGTGGAAGGTTTGCGGGCGTTCGAGCAGTTTTAAGTAATCTTTTGGCGAGTGACCACGTTTGTTCTTCACGGCGATTTTAACCGTTCGGAGTCTTGTTTTCCGGATCGGCAATTTTCCTTGTCGCTAGTGTGTGTGCGAGCGTATGTCGCGCTTTGTTTGTGGTCACGTTGTGGGTTAAAACCTCCAGGACAGCTACGTAAGTAGTTTTTACAAGTTTTCTCTAGTTAGGTTTTTCAGTAGGGTTTTAGTAGATAGGGTAAGATCCACCAAGCATGCGCGGTTAAAAACTTGTTCTTGTTTGTAGTCACTCTTCTAGTGACAGTTCTTGGAGTGCTTTGTCTTCTGTTTAAAAATTTTGTAGAAAGGAAAATGTTTCAAGTCACTAAAAGCTGGTTATTTATTTTTTTTTCAGATCTCCCGGAGGCAATTTCAACTTTGCAATTACTATTTCAATTTCAACTTTTCAAATTTCAACTTTAAGAATTTCAACTTGTCAGTTTTTCAATTTCAACTTTTCAGTTTTTCAATTTCAGTATTTCAATTTTCAGTTTTCAAATTTCAATTTTTCAAATTAAGAATTTTGAGGCAATTTTGCAATATTTGTCAATTTAAGGAAAATCTTCAATTTAAGTAATTTTTTGAAATTGAGAATTTAAAGAGATTTATTGATACAGTTGGCCTAATAAAATAAAAGGTTCTGGTCTGAAGATATTTGATTTGTTTTGATTTTAAATAAAGAAGGATCTTTTATTTTCGTTTTTATTATTATTTTAAGAAGAGTCCAATTTTATTTTGTGGAAGATAAAAAAAAAATAAAGAAACTTTTTATCATTGAAGAATTTTTATTTGAATCTCTCATTTAAGTTGTTCAACATATCAAAAATAAATAGTAGCTTAATTAAGGCTACAATATGGTCAAATTAATAGCTGAAAGATCAAAAAATGAGGACACGTACAGCCTTTTAAACATTCTTCCAAAACAGAAGGATTAAAAGTTATCTTTCTTCACATGATGTTGACACATGGGGGTCCTTCTAATAATCACATAGGGTGGTTAGTCCAATTTAAAATAGGAAATATTATGTGGTAATTTTATACTTCATCAGAAACAATGAAAGCTAACTGACTATCTTAGACTTTCAATTGATAAGAATCTACAGATAAGCCCCAAAAACTACTCGTATCAGTAGTTAGTTGCTGAGCAGGAATCCTGATGCGTGCAGTTTTTGGGGCTTATCTGTTGATTCTTATCAATTGTAAGTCTAAGATAGTCAGTTAACTTTCATTGTTCCTGATGAAGTATAAAATGAATCCAGAATATCTCCTATTTTAAATTGGACAGCCCTTTAAGTTTTAGAATAGATCAATAAGAAATGTTTGATTTTGTGTTACGTTTCCCATTATATTTGGACGTCAAATTATTTAATTATAAAGTCGTACTATTTTATTACTTTTTATTTGTGACTTTATTTAGTTAAGTTTTATAAAATACAATGCAATTTACAATTAGGGTTACGGTGCAGTTTATGTTTAGATAACTAACTATATGATTGGTTTGGATAGTTATCTATTGTACAAAATTATATTTTATATTTTTAAGTGCCATATGGATGACAAAACTGTGCATGTAGAAAACATTAGAGATTTTTATTAAATTGTAGATGAGGGATTACAAAGGTGGTATGAATACAATTAGAAGAATTTTCAAATTGAGCTGTCTTTTTAAATGTCATTATAGTAGTCTTTTTAAATGAGGTAATTAAACACATTCCACGGATTACAGTAATTGGCCTTTCAATGGTGAATCAATTAATGAAATACCACTGATTAATTAATTAAAATTCATTAACACAACTTCCTTTCTGATCAATTAAACACTCATTAATGTTTATATCCAACACTTTTTATAAATTATTATCTTATCTAAATGGCATACTTGTTGCAAGTGGAGTAATATTCTTTCAGTTTTAATATGACCGATTTAATTTTTTTCTATTCCAAAGATTAATATTTTAATATTTTTTTCACATTACAATTAAAAAAGTTATAATGTAAAGTAATTTATAAGCGATAACATTTTTTTTAGTTGGTGGAAATAAAATTAAAGAAACATCTATTTCTACGCTTTCTAAAGGTTAAAGAGTGTACGTTTATTGCCAGTTTGTCAAATGTTAATTGCTTGTTTATTCCTACAATAATACGTCCATTACCATATTGATTCTAACACACTTAAGTAATAAGAAGTATAATGCTATTAAAACGGATTAGAAATAAAGTTTCAGTCAAAGAAGAATAAAATCTTTGCACCAGTTATTCATGATTTTTACTCATTACTAAGACGCAAATCGTAAGAATATGGATAGGGATGGCAACGATATATCGATATATCGAAAATATTGATAAATATGTTTCGATATATTGATATTTGGTTTACGATATATCCCTAATTCGATATATCGATCTGTTGGGAATATTAGCCATCCCTAGGCCAGGGCAACTAAAGGACCTACAGCTTTATGTAGAATCCGAACCACGTAGTTTTGGTTTGCTTTTCAGCTAACTGACAAGCCTGAAACAGTTGCCTTTTCTATACAACATCCGGACACTGACTACTTTCAACATGGATACCCTGAAATTCTCTAGTGTTCGCTTTGACAAGAGATGAGGCACTGTAGATTGCAGTGAGGGTACAGGGAAACTGTAGATTGCTCTACAAACATATTCAGTGTAACCGGACTGTTCGGATTAGGATTTGAGATAGCAAATAGAAATATGTTAACGGAAATTGATCGAGGCACGATTGATACGAGCAACGAAATTCATAATACTTTCACCCTTGTTATTCTTTCTTGTCACTCTTAAACGTAATTATTCTCAATCCATTTTTGTAGTCAAATTCAAACAATGCTAGTTTAGTATTCCACGAATATTCTGCCACATTGTACTTCTACTAGCAACAAAGGAAACAGCGTAGTCCATTTTAGTTATGAAATTACTGCCTAAGTTGTGATATTTGAGCTGGATTAAATTGTGATTTATGTAGTGGCAGGAAACTTTCGGGAGGGTATGTTTGAGACTCAACCATAGCGTGGCTGGGAGTTAATTCTTAGTTTAATAAAACAGATTTATGTAAACTTGACATGACTCTTTAAGCTCATTTATAAGTAACATGCAAAACACCCATTAAACAACACGTAGTAACAATGCGGATTGCAAATCAGTAGTAAAAAATGCAATAATATTTATTTCTTACATTTCGTAATATAAATAACACGTAACATTTCGTATAACTTCCTAACACATAACCATTATATACTTGTTCAATGAGTGCACTCATCGAGTTGCATTATACAAGTAAATAGCATTCTACAAATTCTAGATGTAGAACTATTCTGAATATTTCCATTTCTACTGTTTTTATTAATAAAAATGTATCGTAACATTTCATGCAATATGTTATTTCATGAGACATGAGACGCAGACATAACTTTGCGCGATCTTAAGGCTAATATGAATGACTGTACGATGAGTGTGGATGACCTGCGTAGTCTGGTTACTAACTGAGTTCGACTTATGCTCAGGAAGGTCTATTTATTAATACAGGGTACCGATTTAAGTGTTGGAATCCGAACCACGTAGTATATTGGTGATATTTTCAACTAATTGTCAAGCTTGATGTTCAGTTTTCCTCCCTATCCAACATCTGGGCACTGACTACCACCCAACATGGACACCGTAGGCCTCTCTAGCAGTGTATACATCGATAGGAACCATTGAGTGAACGTCATGGTGTTTTAAGAGGACCGAGCTTAGAACCTATTATGTGGCACACATTATTGGAGAGCAACACAATGATAATGATACACATTATCTCAATACATGTGTTTACATGTTGAACTTGAACTAGCAGCGAATAAAATTAATTATAATTTTCACTAATGTTAACATTTTTGAGTATTTAGATTTCTAAAATTGCTAAATATACTTGAAAAATAAAAAAAAAAGATTCACATCAAGCAAAGCTTTACCGCAAAATCATCACGGCAATCAGGGCTACCAATCACCTGTGGTCTACAGGTGATTGGTAGCCCTGATTGCCGTGATGATTTTGCGGTAAAGCTTTGCTTGATGTGAATCTTTTTTTTTTATTTTTCAAGTATATTTAGCAATTTTAGAAATCTAAATACTCAAAAATGTTAACATTAGTGAAAATTATAATTAATTTTATTCGCTGCTGATGGGTCTCATCAGATTAATCACTTACAGGTTCACCAACATAAATCTCTCCCAGCTGTTATTTTACAACCACAAATTATTTTAATACCAGTTGATGGCTTGCCTAATGTAACGTAGCGGGTTCGTGATTTTTCAAACTTATGCTGTAGTTCATTATACTCTGATTATCGAAAGAAAATGACTGGCGGAGCGGCCGCGCGGCGACCGAGTTTAAGTACAAACATTCTATTTCACAACCTTGTGGAAACGTAAAACAGAAAGTTATAAATTTCCAATAAACGGTGTTTAAGTAGTCAGTTAAGCACGTTTTCAGCACATGTTTTAAATATTTTGTATCTTATTCCGACGAATTAATATTTGTAGTTATATTTTTTTAAACACGAATTGGAATTAAAATTTTTGCATTTGCCATGTTCGATGTAGAATAACTGTGATTAGAAGCATCAGAAAAATATTTCTTGTAGAGAATTACTAGTCGACATTCTTAGGAACAACATATTAAAAACTGAGATCCCCACGAATACAATTAACGGCGTTATTAATTTTTTTCCAAATGTACTGTTAACTCTGTTAATAATATTTATTTAAATTTAGTTTTTCCTCTATATGCATAACATAATTTTAATCATCAATACAAACTTCTATGCAACCTTAAATTTCACTAAATATACCCGTAATAAATTAATATAGAAAAATTAGTACAAACCTGGTGCAGCGGTCCGCTATCCAGTCAAAGTACAGTAACAGCCCAAAAACAGTGGCGCATCCCCTTCAGGCTCACATTGCGTCCTTCAAAACCACAAGTCACCAAACTTTCGTAAGTATTAATAGAGATAATAAAACACTATTTGACTGTATTTACAAATAAAAAGAAATAGTATATTTCTTGATAATAATAATAATATCGATAAATGACTAATATATACAGTACTCAAGTGATAAATAAAAAACACACAAATACACTGTTGAACACTACAGTTGTGAGTTAGTACTCTTCAAACACTAGTTCCCTGATACCTTCCATTGGGTCGTCGCCATTATTAGAATCTTCTGAACAGGAATCTTCCTCGGAGCTGCTGCTGTCTCCCAAAGATATAATCATTTCCTCAACAGCTTCTTCCATTACTCCTTCGTTTTTCCATGCATCGACAATGACCTGTTTTGTGTGGTTCACTACTTGTTTCCACCTCTCAGCACTTATGCGATGAATTCCTTCTTTAGTGAGCCGTTCAACTTCAGCAACAGTAAACCTTTTGTTGTTTTCTGCAACATACCCTTTAACTTGAGCCCATATAAGCTCAATCGCATTAAAATGACAATGGTAAGGTGGTAAACGTATCACTTTGTGACCCCTGCTCTTGATCAATTCATCTACATAATATCTTTTGTTCTGGGATTTGTGCAGTTTCACTAACTCCAAAAGTTCACATTTTTTTAACTCGGCTGTAGCTTGAACATTTTTTCTATGTAGCCATTCAATGATGTCAGCTTTATTATTTTTGGTTGTAGGAGCTTTATCAATTTGCTTCGAATGGTACGGAGCATTGTCCATGACTATTAATGAAGGCTCTTCTAGGTTATTTAGCATAGTTTCAGAACACCAATTGTAGAACTTGTCGTGGTCCATATCTTCATGGTAGTCACCAGTTTTTTTGGATTTAAATAGTAAGAGGGAATTTTCAACAAACCCCTTTGAAGAACCTGCATGACATAATATCAACCGCTCACCTTTTCCTACAGGCGTTGCCATTGTCCCCTGCAGTGACTCATCAGTCCATCCTTCTTTCAAACAATGCCCAGCATTGACCCAAGTCTCATCTAGCCAAATTATACTATCGAAATTCTCGTCTTTTATTTGGCGAAGAAAACTGCATCTCCAGGCAGCGATGTCACTTCTCTCCATAATCACTTTTCTACCCGTAAATTTTCTCCACATAAACCCTAATTCTGTTAATATCTTTCTAAGTGAAGACAGACAGCCGTGAAACAGATCTTCATTTCTCAACGATGAAAATAGTTTTTTCAAGGTCGGATATTCTTTTCTAATGTAGTATTGATACACGTGTCTTCGTACAGCGTCTTCCTGAAATACATCAAGTTTTGTTACAGTTTTCTCCCGTTTCCTCTCTTTTCCTGGAGTTGAAAGTTGACTATTATTTTCATTTTGTAATACTTTTACGTGTTTTTCCTTGCAAACTCGCACAACTGTATTTTTATGTATTTTAAGTGCATCTGCAGTTCGCTGTATTGAATTATTAACTGTAATCAAAGGACCTTGATTCGCTTTTTCTCTGTCAAAATACTCCCGCACTTTGCACACAATTTCTCTCGACTGTCCTTTCATAGGTACGCCTCGGCCCGAAATATTTCGTTTCTTTGGCGTTCGAGTCCTAGGTCTTCCTCTACTTTTCCTTGGTTCATTCTCGTTACGTTGCTCCATTCTCAAACACTAAAGTTTATTTTCACAAAATAACTTTAAAACAGGTTCAATTACAATTAAAATACCAACTTAAAGCATTCTATCACTTATATTGAAGAATAATGATAACACACCCACGAACATCACTCAGTCACCGCATCTACTAAACTAAAAGCAAGAAATTTCCCCCAGCCATATGGTAGGTATAACGGTTCAATTTTCGTGGAAGAGGGTGCTATTTTTGTACAGGAAAGGCCGAGACGCTGGGGTTGGCGATGGCCGTGGCGGTGGTGCGCGCGAACAAAATGGGCACACTAGGTCCTGACTGTACCTCCGCCGTAGAACGCCGCGCACTGCTCTCAAAGAAACTCAATTCATATATTAATCCATTTCAGTAATCCTTTATTATAAAAAGTGCAAGTTCTAAATGAGTTATAAATAATGTTATTCAAAGAAAATGTCACGCGAAGCTCATTCATGAACGACTTTAAATAACAGAGTTAACAGTACATTTGGAAAAAATTAATAACGTCGTTAATTGTATTCGTAGGGATCTCAGTTTTTAATATGTTGTTCCTAAGAATGTCGACTAGTAATTCTCTACAAGAAATATTTTTCTGATGCTTCTAATCACAGTTATTCTACATCGAAAATGGCAAATGCAAAAATTTTAATTCCAATTCGTGTTTAAAAAAATATAACTACAAATATTAATTGATTGGAATAAGATACAAAATGTTTAAAACATGTGCTGAAAACGTACTTAACTGACTATTTAAACACCGTTTATTGGAAATTTATAACTTTCTTTTTTACGTTTCTACAAGGTTGTGAAATAGAATGTTTGTACTTAAACTTGGTCGCCGCGCGGCCGCTCCGCCAGTCACTTTCTTTCGATAATCAGAGTATAAGTGATCTACTATCGTCATTAATGTGTATGGAAGGAATACAACATTGCGTGGCATAATTTTGATGTTTTATTATTTGTCATACAATTTTTAATTACATAGCAATGGAGATATCAGAATATATAATCAATAAATGTAATAACTAATTATCTTATTTATTAAAGTTTAACATACGTATTTTAAATCCAATCGCATACAGTATTATTTTCAATCTTGTTTTGCTAGGTAATAAATTAGAAAGCAAAATAAAAAGTGACAATGAATAAAGTTAAACACTTACTGTGGAAGTGAGAAAATCTCTGACAGATTGGAACGGATTTGCCAACTTGGACAGCTAAAAATTAAAACACTTCGCAACTTGTGCGTTGTTGACAAATATCTTCAAAAATTTCATAAAGTCGTTTTACTCAGGTTACAATTTATGAAAAATCGGTATTTGAGTGGAATAACAGGTTGACAATTGAAGACGAGTAACAAGTCAAAATTATTGATTTTACATTTGTCAAAAAAAAAAAAAAAAAAAAATACATTTGGGTAGTTAAAAATAGTCTCACAAATGAATATATTTTTAATTAAAATATATTGAAAAATTCAAATAAATATATTTGAAGAACATACGCTTTCATTCATAAAGAATAAAACTTTCTTTGATTAGGGTTGTCAAACATACAAAGAAACCTTAAAAAAATTGTATGTAGTTTAAATTATTAAGAAAAACTTGTTCTTCTACAAAACAAGTTAACGTTTTAATATTTACCATATTTTTTATTGTAAAAGTCATGTCTTATAGAAAGGCCGCTTAGAAAGTGATCTACTGAGAGCACAGGTGCGAAAAGCACTTATTTCGAGGGATATGGATCGAGTAGTGGAGGTGAGAGAGAAAGACAACAACTCTCCCCCTACTTATTCCATTTAGTATTGTCGTGACAACTATAATGACGGTAGGCCACCGCCTGGCAGCACAGTACCAAGCCCCGCCCAGTACGTTATTAAAACCAGTTGGTTTGATTAACACCAACGAATCAAGCTAACAACGATTTAATTAAATTATTATTCAGTACTCAAATAACAATAAAACAACGAGTAACAATTCAACAAGTACATTTCATTACAGCTTCTTACAAGTAAAAACGCCCGTGATGTACGCCAGCTGAGATATGGAACGATTTCTACGGTACTGAGAATCTAAAACCCCTCCCTACATGCTCTTAATATAACACGCACGTCAATTTCTATCCGTACCAACTATCATTTTCAAATGTCTATGTAATTAAGGTAGTTAATTTGACAATACAGTAAATTATATACTCGTGTTATATATAAAAATTCATAAAAATGTATGGTAATTTACTTCACAACAAGAAACACATAACTAAAGTAAATAGACAAAACTATTTATCAATAGATAATACGTTTCTTGTCCGAAAATATGAACGTTCCGGACAAGAAACCTCTTTAAAGCGAACATCGTACTGAGAAAGACGAGTCTGTGTACGACAACTTTGCCGATAAATGTTGTGGTTCAATAGAGAGAGATACATCTCTTCTAGAATTGGGACATTACTGCACTGCAGTATTTTACTAAATAAATTTTGTTCTCATAAAGTATTTTCGTTGGTCTTTGTAGAGTATAAGAATATTATTCTAGAGAAATTGTTTTGTGCCACTTAGCAAAGGATAAAACATTTCCAAATTCCATAGCTGATTTAAATCAGTATGATGATTGTTAAAATAAATAATACAACCAAGTATGCATATTTTGTTATAGTAAAAAAAACTACTAGGGAAGTGTTAAGATCACGGTTAAGATTGTGTGGAGAAGAGAACTGAGTGCCAGGCTTGTCAGTTAGCTGAAAACCAGACCAATACTAACGTGGTTCGGATTCCTCGTTATTCTTTGGTCCCCTACTTGTCTTGGCTATTTGGCTATTAATAAATAGCTCTTTCTAAGGTACGTCATTGACAGTCTTAGTAAGTAACGATGACTACACTGGTTTATCACTCTCGATCGCCCCTCATATTCGTCCATATCTTGCGAGGAACCCGACACTTGATGATGATGGATAATGAACATACACTCTCATCTCGAATGTTCGAATCCAAGACTGCACTACTCAGAAGTTATATGGAATAAAAACTTAAGAATACATGAAGAATAAAGGTTTCAAGCAAGATTTGCATATTACTTACAATGTTAAGTGTAAAAAGCATTTAATAACTTCTGACCCTATTTGTACATAAATTACTTTCAAATTTAATTAGTTTTAAATGTGATCAAGTTTTAAGCATGGGAATCTTTTTAACATCTTGAATATACAATCCAAACAACTACCCACAAAACCGTAAGAGTATTAAAATGACTGTATCTCACCCCTGGTTAAGAAGCAGTTCTGTGAGTTGTAGAAAATGGAGAGGAAATTCTTAGGAGGGACTAAACGTTGTAAGATTAGTTACCAAATTTAAAATATTTGCACAAAACTAAGGCCAATTCCCTCTTGTTGGTTTAAACATTGTGTGTCCTCTTTTGAAAAAGAAATTAAACAGAAAGCTCCATAAAAAGGTTATCCATAAAAGTAATTATATTTATATCTTGCTTTCTTATACCACTTGCCATAATTGTACTGATTTCGACATCAAATAATTTCTGATCGATTTATAAACCCTCAACAAAGTAGTTCATCACGGATTATTTGAACAATTTTAATACACGCTGCAATATTTGGGCTGTCAATATTTAGGATGTTTTCTTGAATTTCTTATGTGATTCATTAATTAATGTCAATAATAAACTGAACCACTATATGATATTTGCGATCTGCTTGCGGGAATGTAACATGTTCAACAAGTATTGCCTTCCAAGTGTTCTTTTAAACATAATATCCGTGCCTAATTTGCTCAAATTGGACTCTCCGATATTACCCTCTTCAGATTATTCTTCACTTTTATCCACACTCTACTTTTACCTTAGTACATCTGTAGATTCTTCTTCTACTACGATTTTTCACTTTCTTCCGATTCTTCACTCTCTTCTGAATATTCACTTCTTTCAGTTTCTTTATGTTTCGAAATTCTACGTACCTTTAAAATTACTACTGGGCTTTGCTGAAGATTGCAGAGGGATAATAATAAATGTAAAGCAAGAATTAGTTTTATTGAGAGCATCTAACGATAATGATTGTATCAAAGCAGATGTCGGAACAACTGATGCCAATCTGGACTGGAAACTGACATTAGATAAGTTTATTTGGAGAGTACCACATGTGCGACAAAATGATGAGCATAGAATTGCACTGT
The DNA here is from genome assembly GCA_035578905.1 of Stictocephala bisonia. NCBI lineage: Eukaryota > Metazoa > Arthropoda > Insecta > Hemiptera > Membracidae > Stictocephala > Stictocephala bisonia. The sequence goes on from JAQJVL010004892.1 coordinate 11,703, forward strand.
TGAGAAAGTTAAAGTCAGATCGAGACATCGTAATGCCATTCAGAAGCTGTGAGTTTCACGAATACCCCGTTCTACCTTCAGTTCTACAACACACATGGAGTGTAAAGACTTCTACTCATTTGGAAAAGGCAAGATATGTAATATTTGCATTGCAAACCAAAAGGAATAGTGTACTTACCGCAAACGCTGGTGAATTTAATCATTGCAAATTGATAAATTGTAAAGTGTACCTGAATTCACAATTTTATCCTTATGACAACATTAATGTTTCATGTATTGTATGATATGTACGCTAGGTTTCAAAGTTCCTACTACGGTAAAACTTTGCACCTCTACTAGATCCTCAAAACTTTGCAACTAAAGCACCGATAGTAATAATTTATTGCTCTAAACAAAACAAATCTGTAAAGTCATCTAGTGTAGATACAAAGTTAGAAATGGAATTTAACGAAAACATCCCAGTGAATACATCTTTGTATTGTTTAATTTTGCATGACAAAATTGTAACATACACACCACTGTAAAAACAGTTTTGTAGAAAGCTTTACCCCCACCATCACATATGTTACAAAATATCGAAGCGTTAATGTCAGTCCTCATTCAGTCGTCTGACACCACATCAGTAACATCTTATGCAAAATGAGTTCTCTACCTATTTGTTCAAGGTGAGTCGGAGGAAGTAGCTCCATTACTGGAGGAATATAAAACCGAAGAAGATGCAATAGTAAAGGAAATAAGCGAGTTTTTAAAGTTTAAGAAAAAAGAAGACAACAGCAACGAAAACAACAACAACGACGAAGCAAAAAAAGTGAGCTCTAAAAGAAAAAGGAAGGTTGAAGAAAATATTTCAGCATACATACTAACTGAAGTTTTTTTGCGAATCTTCTATCCAATTTCATCATTCTTTAAGTAAAAATATTTCTATCTGAGTGATGAAATCATTAGATTATTCACCTACAGTGATAGTAAACCACGGACCTAGGATGGTACTATTTTCTACAAATGCATGGGAATCTTTCTTGAAACATTTACATATGATAGATTGCTATCTCACCAGCAGTATGTGTGGAAGAAAGACAAATATTCGACTTTTGGATTGTGACAACGAAATTGATGTGGTTAAACATCGAGGACAACTATAAGTGCGTTTGAGAGACTTGACTCAACGTGACAATAAAGTTCTACTAACACGTGAAGAATTCTACATTTTAAGGTATGCAACATCACCGATTACCAGGTATATGAGACAGTTGGTATTTTCAAGCTTTGTCATAAAGGAATATTTGGTCGACACGTTGGAAAACCAGCCTGATAGCACAATACTATACGGACCTGTGGATACATCTATTTTTAATAGAATACCTCGTGAAGTTGACATGTGGAGAAAATTGAGAGACTTTGAAAATGTTGTACAAGCTACAGAAAAGGTCGGATAGGAGGAAACTGAGAAAGAAGAAGAAAACAACAGTGAACCGCAAAAAAGAACAACAACAAGTGTAAATTAAAAGAAGAAGAATTTGTGGGGTAGGCCTACCGGGGAAGGTGCCCACGTTAAATATACACCAACGCGCCTGTAACTGTACGGCCTAGTATTTTAGTATACTTACCGTGGTGTGGAAAACAGCTGATCTTCAAACTCTGACATGGACAGAGCGGATGATGATGATGAAGTTTCAGTAAGATCTTGCGTTATAGAAATTCTAGCATTTCGAAGTAATAACGACAAGTTTATTGTCAAAGAATTAGTAATTTTGGACTTGCATACATTTGTTGTTTATCCATTTCTGTTTGAAGCTCCCTTTTCCTTCAACAAACTTAATTCAAAAGCAAAAAAAAAAAAAAAAAAAAAAAAAAAAAAAAGTGGGTGACAAAATATTTTCATCACATACAATGGTATGAAGGATATATAGCTTACACTAATCTACACAGTATCATGTTTCAATTTTACAAACAATATAATGCCAACAAGAAAATGTTCAGAGCTAAAAGAACACAAACACTACATCATACACGGTGTTAAAAAAATAAAAAAACCCACGGAGAAGCAATTTTGGTATCACTCAGCGAAGCACCCTTCACTCCGGGGGATGAACCTAAATTTCAAGTATTTCTTCCAAAATGATTTGTTTAACCTTCGCAAAATGAAGATCTGCGAGGTATCCAGACGGGATCATTGTATCTGGTGTCCCACGGATCAAGCGGAAACAATTCTACCGACCTCACTCTGCACGTCACACACGAGTGTTAGAATATATTATTATTTGTATGTAGTTTTCAAGTCAATTGTAACAAATGGTTTCTTTATACTGTACTATGTACCCACTCTGTTTTGTACAAAGTTGAAAATAAAATAAAGAAAAAAAGCAACACAGCCGTATATGCAAACATATACTGCTGTGTTGCTTTTGTTTAAAATTTCAAATGTTTGACCTTGAAACTTGTGTTTGTTTAAATTTAACAATATAGGTTAGGAAAATAAACTTACTCGATAGATCGATTCTGTATGAGTATGACCTTGGCACTTGTGTTTGTTTAATAATATAGGTTAGAAGGGAGTGATGTAGTGGGGGATAATGGTAGTGGTGGGGGAGGGATAGATAGTGGGGGTAAAGACCGTGGTGGGGGGAGAGACCGAGTACCTAGCAGACATGCTAGCGCTACATCACTTCACGTCCAGCTCTTGAACAGTGCACATCGAGCTCCTCTTTCACACACATAAGAAAAACATGTCTATGAATAAAAGTGTTATATTTTTCAATCGCGTAGTTAGTTATTGTTGCGACTCAAAATGTTTTAAACTACCAGAGGATCAATTTGATGCTCATTTACATTTAAATTAGCTTGTTCTAAATGTAAATGTTTTAGCTATTGCAAATGCAAGACATATCAACTAAACCAAACGAGTGGAATTGAAGAACTACGTCACAGGGTTGGTTTACTCATGTGACGAATGGAAGATGATGAAACAAAACAAGGAGAATCGACAACTGAAGGATAGAACACATTCATGTAAAGAAACTAATACTCCTAGATATTTTAAATAATTTAAGATATGTTTGTAACACAACAACAACAACACTAAAAATAACCAAAGTTAGAAAGTGGGGCTGCTGGCTCACTTGATTTATGACTTTCGATCGCAGTACTTTTCAGGATTTGAAGGAAATGTTGGGTCAGTGACGTTTGGTGGTGATGTATGGCTAAGACAGTTGTTAGGAAAAAAGAAAAGAAAAGAAAAAAACAGTAATAACTAAGATCTTGTACGATTTTCATTCGATTGCATTCATTCGGTTCTTTTTATTTGATTTACCGAATACTCGAATACCGAATGATTACAATCGAGTGCAAATCATACAAGATCTTTTTTAAACATATTTTGATTGACCTTGAACCTCATGACGTCATTCACCTACGTCACAGTGACGTCACTGTTCCCGTCATGAGCTGACGTCACTCATCTTGCCATTTCCTTTTAAATTTGACAGCTCACCGGAAGTCATAAATCAAGTGAGCCAGCAGCACCACTTTCTATCTACTGACCACAACTTGTTTCGTGTAGGTAAATGTATTTAATCTTTACATTCAGTAGACTACTCTAGATAGTGGCATCAAAACATGAGTGTATTTTTGGTCATGACATAAGAGTTAGTGCATATCTTTAAACAGATAAATCATTTACAATTCGATATATCGGTTACACGATAAATCGATATTTTTCTTTCGTTATTATCGTTATATCGATATTTTATGCGATATGTCAATCGTTTGATATATCGATATGTTGAAAATACGAGTATTTGTCATCCCTACCTAAGCCCATCCACCCATCAATTTATATGGTGTACACAAGAAATATATTAATATATATAGTAGAAAACAAGTTGTATGCTTCATCTTTGTACTTTTTACTTGACATACATTTCGATTTAAATTCTATTGAAGTTCAAAAGAGTTATGAAAAGTACAGTTTTATCAGTGGACGTAATTTACGTGATAAACGAGTCAGTGAAACGTGCTAAAGAACGGGGTTAACGAAAGAAATCTTAAATTCCATTATCTCGAAAGAGTTTTTTACAAACTTCAGCGCTGTAGTAATCTTGTAATCCGCGTGACAACAGACAGGCCATAACCAGCCAACTTTACCCCTTGGCTTATTTTCTTCAGAGTTGAGTTATTAAGAACAATTATCTGAAAATAATAACCTGCAAAAAAGATGAACGAGGGCAGTATTAGTATGTTATTAAGGCCGAATGTTCCTTAGAAAGACCTATTTATTAATAGCCAGGGAAACTAAGGGACCCACAGCTTTACATGGAATCCGAACCACGTAGTATTTTTCTAATGTTCAGCTAAATGACAAGAAAGGTAGGCCTACTCAGTTCTTTCCCCTACCCAACATCCATATCCATATATTGACTACCATCCAACACGGATACCCCAAACTTAACTAGTAGCCTAAGTGTCCACAACGATGAAACGATCGAGCGGACGCCGAGTCGGTATTAAGAGGACCTAGCATAGAACCTTATCACCTACAATCTCCTCAACACTTTGTCTTAAATTAGCTGGGATACAGCACTGCACCAATAATGTCGAATAGTTGGTATTCCAACATTTAATATTCAACTTTATAAAACTTTTCTTATTTTAAGTGTGGCATTTTCAGTATGCTTTTTATTTATCGACTGTATATGTTGAAATCTCGTTTTATGATTATGGCTTACATAATAATGGGCCTACTACGTCTCGGCTAGCTTGCATAGTCACACCATTGGTTGTTGCATTCCAAAACTCCTCTTAGTTCTAGCATTTGCTGTAAGAGTGCTCTGAGTCAAGTCAGGACATTTAATACACAAAAATAACTACTGATTTTGGGCAGAATATGGAATAGCCATTTCATAAAAGCCACTGTATTTAATGGTTTTCCAGAAGGTGTAGTGATAAATATACTGTATATATTTATTGGATAAACTGAAATCAATTGGCTCAACACGTTTTTAAGCCGCACATAGTACAAATATGAAAAAAAAAAACTACAACAGAATTTCAAAAAAGTTATTGAAGTTATTATTGTACTAAGTCGTACAACATCAGTAAACAACTAAAAAGCTCTAATAATGTATCAAAAACAATCAGGAAAATAATAAACAATAATTTTAGAAGGGAAAAGCAGGGAGGTCCAAAACAATTGCTGATAATCAACAATATAGTAAAAGATCCCTACAGAATTACGGAGAAGTTAAATGAGATGTTTGTAAATGCTGAAAAACATTCTTCTTCGACCAACAACCGAGTTCGTACAATGCATGTACAGGCATCCATGTGGTTGGCCCCTGTGATGGAGGAGGAGATGGCTGGAGTGTTCAGGGACTAGAGGCCAAAGCATTCGACGGATACGTACTGTGTGTCCGCATGGCTCCTCAATCGGTGTTTTCATAATCTACTGAAACCATTAACCAGTTTCTTCCCTATTTTAAAAAAAGGGGAAACAGATTTGGTAAATAATTACAGACCCGTATCAATTCTCCCAATTTTTAGTAAGCTTTTTGAAAAATTGTTCTTACATCGAAATTGTTTTTGAAATTCTCAATAATGAACAGATTGGTTTTAGAAAGGGAAAACTACAATCAATTAAACTAGTTGATACGGTCATGGAAACTTGTCCGAAGTCTTCGACTATGTAAATCACAAAATTCTAATTTCAAAATTAAACAACAGTGGCATACGGGGAATTCCACTCTCATGGCTGAAATCATATCTTCGCAACCGCTCACAACAAGTGGAAATAAACACACTTCTTTCAAAAAGTATGACTGTTGAGCATGGTGTCCCACAGGGATCTATCATTGGCCGAGTCCTTTTCTTATTGTATGTAAATCATCTAAAATCCTCTTTGACCGAAGGTCAGATGGTGCAATTCGCTGATGATACAAATACAACATTCCACGGAAATTGTAAAGAAACATAGGAAAAACAAATTTTTATTAATTTGAAAGTTTGTATTCAAGCTTTATTAGACATTAATTTACAAACAAACGATTCAAAATCCAATTATATACTTTTTTCAGGACATAGAGCACTCCAAGAGTGCGGTCCATCAGTAATACTCAATGATACTGAAATTGAAGAAGTAAATGAGATCAAATTTCTATGAATACACCTTGTTAGAGTACTCACGTGGAATGCACACATAGATGCTCTTGTGTGCATTCTATATAAAATATCCTCTGGCACTTATGCACTTAGACATTTGGCACAGTTTTGTAACACCCACTTATTGAGAATGGCTTATTACCGTTTTATATATCCACACCTGTCGTATGGAATTACGTTGTGGGGGGAGGGAGGGTTGTGCAAGATTTATTTTTTGAGATGTTTATTATACAAAAAAAAGGTGGTGAGAATTATTGCTAAATTAGGATTAGAGATTCTTTCAGAAATAGGTTTTAAAATGTTAAACATGCTAACACTTCCGTCCCTTTATATGTTTGAAACAGTTCGATAATATTTGAAAATTAATATACATTAACAAGGGAAAGGGACGTGCATGATCACAACAACAGAGGTCGGAACATGCTTAGACCCGGACAGCATAGGCTCCGAGCTTACGAAGCATTGCCGTCCGAAGTAGAGGCCAAGCTGATCAACGCGTTAACGGAATATATAAGAGGTGAGCCCAACGAAACACTGTTTGAGGAGAATTTGTGGTGCTTCTTCATCAATGGAGCTTTCTATAGCGTATCGAAGTTTTTGGTATGACTGCGCACTAAAATAAAATATTTTAACGACTCCTGTGTAGACTAATATATATATAGGTCTACACCTATGTTGTTAATGTAGTTAATGTACCTAGGGTTGTGTATGTAGTTAATAATATATATCTAAACCAGTGGTTCTCAACCTGGAGGGCGCGCCCCCCTGGGGAGGCATGAGAGAATTTCAGGGGAGGCGTGAGGGTACAAAGAAAAAAAATTAAAAAATATATATTTTGTTAAAAAACAAAAACTTTCAAAACCATCAAATAAACGTTCGTATGTAAATATCTCTGGATTTTTATTTTGCATCCCAGCTTTTGCTAATGTAGAGTTAGCATCGTCAGTTTCATAAGTTGTACCGGGTCTTGGACCGGTACAGTTTCTTTTTTTTCGTTGTTGTCTGCCAGGCTAACCTTGACTGTCTACACGGGGTTCACCCCTCTGTCGAGTCCGCACCCGATTGGCGATCCCAAGATCCACCAGCCATCGAAGTACTCCAGGGTCCTTGAGGTTGTACCGGGTCTTGGACCGGTACAGTTTCTTTTTTTTCGTTGTTGTCTGCCAGGCTGCCTGAGATTCGCTTTTGCCTTGCGTTTCGCGTAGTTCGTAGCCGTTGGCCCAGTTCCGTTTCGTTCCGTGTTCCAGCAGCTTCGGTCAGGTTGGCCTGTCTGTTCAGTCTCGATTGTTCTAGAAGAGTTCTACTCGGCCGAACCTCCTTACCATGTTTGGCTAGACAAACTAAAACGTAAGTGTTCATTTTGTAAGTTTTAATATCTAATCACCCTTTTGGTGAAAATACTTTTGTTTAAATAATATTAATCGTTCTTACTTGTGTTTTCAGAGTTTTGTTAAATTTATATTCTTTGTCTAGATGTTTTAACCTAGGTTCGAGCCATGTGCTCATTGTTACCTTTTTGACTTTAATTGCTTTATTATCTCTGGTTTCATATTTAATAGTAGTTCTGTATAATGTTTTGTTGAGCCTTTTTAAGTTGCAGTTACCGATTTACCATCTTTTTGTTCATGGACAATAACCTAGCCTATCTTTAGTTTGATTTTCATGTTATGACAGATTGCTCATGTTTCAATAGCCTAGTTCTCAGTTTGTCATTTTTAGTTCCATATACGTAATTAATTCTTTTATAATTTGTTAATTTGTAATTTGTCTTAAATCTGTTTTCCAACATAATTTTTCATAGCCTAAAGTTAATCTCTCCCTCCAATCATGTATAAGTTTGTCTCTTCATGTTAAGTTTTGTTAAATCAGGCACCCTTATATTTTTAGTTGTTATGTGTAATATTTGTTGTGATGGCTGGACTGTATTTGATGTGCTGTGTGTTGTGCCTTACAGTCCAGGGTCCTTGAGTGGGACTTTCAACCCTCAGCCGGTCGTCCGGGCAATGTTCTATCTTCTCCACTGCTAGCCTGGCCTGAGGACCATGTTGGAGCCTGGAGTTGCCCGCTACCCGCCCTACATCTTTGGTGGTAGAAGTCTTCAGTCCTCAGGTCAGTTCTTTCCATCTTTTCCCGGCGGCTGAGCTGGGGGTGATTTATAAAAAAAACAAAGAAGGATATAAAAACAAAAGAAGAAAAAAAGTTTGTGGAACTGTTTAATTTGGGCCTAGGCCTAAAACTGATGGGACAAAGTGGGCAACACAGCCATGGGGACCTATATATGTATTTTTTTTTATTAAAAGGAAAAAAAACTTAAAAGACCAACAAAAGGAACTTTTTGGATGTTAATATTTATTTATATTTATATTTCTTGTTATTTAGTTTATTTAGTTTATTTTGTTGTTAGATATTTTAGAGTTTATATTTGTTAGGTCCCTATTGTTAAATTGTGCTGTTATTTATTTTTATGCTTTAGGCCTAGTGATTTAGTTATTTATTTATTTATTTCGTGTTTGGTGTTATTGATGTCCGGGGATAATAGAACGGTACCGTGTTATATTTTCTTTTAAATTATTTAATTTTTAAACTTTCACCAAAAGGGGATTATTGTTCTTTGCTTAACTTTTAATTCGGAGCTGCCCAGGGATTCCGGCTTACTCCCTGGCCCGGTGGAATCAAGGGATGCGGGCCAAATTGCCGGTGTTATTGGTGATACCAAAAATTTTATAATTTTCTTCACTTTTAGTTGGGGCCTATTAAATTTTTCTTACGTTTTGGGGTGTCTCAGGCTAGGCTGCAGATAGGCCATGTAGTTGTTAATTTGTTAATTTTGGTATTTGTTGAGTTTGTTGTTCTTGTAGCTTTTGTGTGTTTTGTTATTTATTTAAGTGCAAATTTTATATTGTGGCCTTCTGCCTATTTTATATTGTGGCCTTCTGCCGTTTTGATTTATTAAATGAGGTTTCTTGAAATAAAATTAGTTTTGCTCAGCTGCCGAGTGTTATTTTGACCCTCCAACTGCCACCCGTGATCCCATCGCTCGACTTGTTTTGAGCCATCCCCCAGTTGGCACGCTTTCCAGCTTTGGGGGGGGGGGATGGGTCTCAATTGGTAGCAGAGCGTGGTTTCGATCCACGGACCTCTGGGTTATGGGCCCAGCACTTGTACCGGGTCTTGGACCGGTACAGTTTCTTTTTTTTCGTTGTTGTCTGCCAGGCTGCCTGAGATCCGCTTTTGCCTTGCGTTTCGCGTAGTTCGTAGCCGTTGGCCCAGTTCCGTTTCGTTCCGTGTTCCAGCAGCTTCAGTCCGGTTGGCCTGGCTGTTCAGTTGTCTTGTGCTGCCTGCAGAAATAGTCATGTTCAGATAGACACTCTAAAAGCCTGGCAGACAACAACGAAAAAAAAGAAACTGTACCGGTCCAAGACCCGGTACAACCTCCCTCTGCAAACCTCAACACACCCAGGCAGGGGAGCAAACTCGGTACCTCAGGGAACCAAGAGAAGACGAAGAAGACCTCCGAAGAGTGGTGTTCCAAGGACGTCCAAGAGAGACTAAGAGGGGAAACCCCTCGAACAGGGAGCAAACTACCCTGACTGTCGGGCCCGACAAGAAAAAAGAGAGAGAAAAAGACTCTCTCAGAACAGCCACCTAGGGCGCAGAGGTGATCAATCTCTTTGCCCCAAGAAACCCCCAGGAACACCAACTCCTGGACCAACCGTTCCCCGGAAAGCCTTAAGCTGGGACACATGGGCTTTCCTAAACACCCTGCCTGACTGGGGATCAACCAGCAGAGCAGTCACCGGTGACAAAAACCTGTCGATGCGGTGGGGACCAGACCACCGATAGCACAACTTTGCAGCTCTTCGTTCCGCGGCCGAACTGACCGGGTGAGCCTGACAAAGAACCAGATCTCCAACCTGAAAAGGGTTAGGAGTACGACCCTTATCATACCTCCTCCTTACTCTCTCTCTAGCACGTAGCAGGTTGCGCCGAGCAGCCCGCCACGTGGACACTACGTCAGTGGCACCTGGCGTAGGTAGAAGATCCTCTAGCCTCCACAAGTTGGACAAAGGGTTGTTAGGAGGGTAGCCATGTAGAATCTCGAAGGGAGTGGCATTGTGACTCTCATGCTTGGAAGAATTAAAAGCAAGCTGGAGCCAAGAGAGACTCTCATCCCAGGTGTTCTGCTTCTCAGCATGGAAAGTAATAAGGGCAGACCGAAGATTGCGGTTGAACCGCTCTGCATGAGAAGGCTGTGGGTAATACGGAGAGGTAGTCACATGCCTGATACCATTGCCAAAACAGAACCTACGAAACTCATGGGAGGTAAACTGGCTACCGTTGTCGGACACGAGAGTGGAAGGCACACCAAAGTGCTGGAAGAGTTGGGACTGGAGAGCACGGATGGTGAGCTTAGCCGTAGCACTCCGAAGTGGGAAAAGCCAAACGAACTTCGAGAAAGCATCCACACAAACAAGTAGGTAGGAGCTACCTGACTTGCTACGGGGAAAAGGACCCACGTAGTCGATGAACACCTTCTCAAAAGGACGCTCGGCCACCTCAGAAGATAACAACCCTAACCTTGCATTCTGACTAGGCTTGCTGAGAGAGCACAGGTGACAGGCCCGCACTCTGCCAGCAACATCCCGGTCCATGCCCTTCCAGATGAAGTACCTACGAATCTTAGCGATGGTCTTATGAATGCCAAGATGACCGCCCACAAGGGAAGAGTGATAATACTGAAAGACCATCGGTACTAGATGACTAGGCAGCACTACACGGGGTTCACCCCTCTGACGAGGACGGCAACAGAGGACCCCTTTGGACAGAAAATAGGGAGGGTGGGCACCTCCCTCTTGAAGCTCACCTAAGATGACTGACAGCTCAGGATCTTTCTGCTGATGGGACAGTAGGTCGTCAAAAGCCAGAGGAAAATCCAGAAGAACAGCACCACACTGAGCAACAGCCTCAGTCGGTGGATCACTGGGTTCGTGGTACATGCGGGACAGAGCATCCGCGATGACATTCTGGGTACCCCTAAGATGTTGAACTCGGAACTTAAAGGCAGAAATTTTGACCACCCAGCGACCAATTTTCCCGAGCTGTCGGGGATGGGCAAGAAGCCAAGACAGTGCCTGATTGTCCGTCTCCAGCAAGAACTCAGCGTGTTCCAAGAAACGCCGAAACTTGTCCGTACCGAAGACAACAGCCAGACACTCTAACTCATAGATGGAAGAAGCTTTCCTTTCCTGGTGAGACAACGTCCTCGAAGCAAAAGCGATGGGCTGCCTGACCCCATCAAACTCCTGAGAAAGAACAGCAGCAATGGCGGAGGAGGAGGCATCAGTCTGAAGAATAAATTCTCTGCTGAAATCAGGCATACGCAGGACAGGAGGTTGCATGATAGCCTCCTTGAGAGCATCAAAGGCAGTCTGCTGAGCTTGGCCCCACACAAAAGGGACACCTTTCTTTCGCAGCTCGTTCAACGGGGCAGCAAGCTCGGCCACGTTAGGGATGAAGCGACGGTAAAAATTCACCATCCCCACAAAACGGGCAATCCCCTTGGCATCTCTGGGAGGAGGAAAATCCCGAATGCCCTGGGTCCTCGCAGGATCTATGCAGACGCCTCGAGAAGAGATAAGATGACCCAGAAAAGAAATCTCAGGACGAGCAAAAGTGACTTTCTCTGGATTGACGGTAAGGCCAGCTGATTTGAGGCGACTAAGAACTTCCTCCAGATGTTGCATGTGTTCCCCGAAAGTCTCACTGTAGACAAGAAGATCGTCCAGGTAATTGAAAACAAACTTGAACTTCACATCATGGAAGATGGAATCAAGCAGACGAGTAAGAGTCTGGGCACCCACAGCAAGACCCATAGGAACCCTAGTGAACTGATAGAGATTCCAGGGAACACAGAAGCTAGTCATGGGCCGTGATTCCTTCTTCAATGGAATCTGATGGTAGGCCTGGTTCAAATCGAAAACACTGAAAAACTTAGCCTTACCGAACCAATCAAACGCAGAATGCAAATCAGGCAGAGGTACCGAGTCAATAGCGACCTTTAGCGTTGAGCCTCCGATAATCCATCACAAGCCTAGACTTACCATTAGGCTTGGGCACAAGAAAAGCTGGACTGGCATAAGCAGAACGAGACGGTTCAATCACACCCTTGCTCAGAAGATCTTCAATCATAGCCCTCATAACCTCCATCTTTGGGGGAGCAAGTTTGTACGGATGACTTCTAACTGGCTGAGAATCGGTGAGGTGGATCTCATACTCCAGAAGAGAAGTGACCCCAAGCTCTGGCGTAAGCACATCAGGAAACCGCAAACACAGCCTCCTAATGGCCTCCGCCTGCTCAGGGGGGAGATGACCAACTGGATCCACCTTGGGTTGTTCGGGCTCACAACCCACCTCTCTGACTGCAGGAGGGCAGTCAGAATCACCTACTAGAGGCACCAAAACTCGCCGATTAAACTTGAAAAATATCTGGCGGCTTCTGGAGGTCAAGCACCATACCACTCTTAGAAATAAAGTCTGCCCCTAGGATACAAGGAAACCGCCAGGTCCTTGGCAACAAGAAAACCCCACCTCCAGGAAAATCCTTCAATTTTAAAATGGAAAAAACGCCTTTAGAATTATAGGTAGAGGAGTTTGGGATGCCGTCCAGCAAGTAATAGAAGAAGGCTCGGTGTGCCTGACAAGTCCTAAGGCGTCAAGGGGACTCAAAAAGAGAAAGGCTGATGATACTGCATGCCGAACCAGAAATCAAGAAGGGCTCGACACACCGTACCCACCAAAAGATACAAAAACGCCAGGACACCCGAGGTGACCGCACTAAGTCCCAGGGAAGCCATGCCAGCAAGGCCCGAAAAATCCCCGACACTCCTGCTATGGGCACGTGTCAGAGGCAAATGGCCACGGTCAGTCGCAACAACGCGGGGAGCTACTGTGGAGGCAACCCCCCGCGCTGAGCGTTTCCCCGCCCCACGACCTCGAGCACGTGGACAGTCACGTCGAATGTGACCAGGTTGGCCACAAGCAAAGCACACAACCGGAGGCCGGGAACCACGACCCCTCCACTGGCTGACTCACACCTACAGACATAGCTGGTCGACGGGTGGGGAGGAGCACGATGACTCTCAAGAATCCCTCCCTTGCTGGGTCTGAGAACTGCACGCTGCGCGAAAACAATGCAACAGCTGATGCAGCTCCCGAAAAGTCGAAGGAACACCAGCAAAAACCAATCTGCACCGTTCTCGGGAGAAAATGCCATCCAGGATGACACGAACGGTGTCAGCTTCAGAAAGGGTGAGGCGCAACGCTTGACGAGCTTCCTTGACTGAGAGACAAAGGCTGCCAGAGGACTCGCCCCTACCCTGCGACCGATAAAATCTGTCCATGACCATCCTCTCCCTGAGTCGAAATGGGAAGAAATGACGAAAGTAAAACTCTCGATGGAACGAGTCCACCGAGGCATCACTGGCCAAGACAGAAACTCAGCAACTCCCAACGGGACCTCTACAATAAGGGGAAAACCAGACGAAGCAAGTCCCAGCCTGCATGCCGGGCATCTCACTAAGTCTGAGAAAGGCCACCAGAAACTTAAGAAGCTCCTCAGGATCCATCCCATCGATCACAGGGAGATTCTGGATCATGGGGCGTGGAGGGTTAGGCAAGCTTGTGGTAGCTCAGCTGCAGAAGAGCAGGTGAACCCAAAGAGTAGTATAGGAACCGGCAGCTGGAGCCGAACCACAAGCGACCCCAACAGAAACGCCTGCAGGCTCAGAAGGAGCCTCAGGCACAGGTGAAAGCCGTTGTCTCAGCCTGCGGCCTCGACACGTTAGGAGAAAGTGTGGAAATTAGGCCGCTGACCCAGACCCGTAGGAGTCGTGGAACGGAGAGTGCCTGAAAAATCTCTTCCAGCCTAGACAAACTCTCCAGGATCCACGTCCTATCCGACGGTTTCCAACCCCGGTGCCCGGTTGACCAGCTTAAACGGGCAAGCAGATGCCTCCAAAACGTGCAAAAGCGGCAGGCCCGGTCACGACCCTACTGGAGTTCAAACTGCAAATCCTCTAACACCCCTTCCCAATCTTCCACCTTCCGTTTACAAATCCCCAACTCATCACCAACCTCCAGCAGGTCAGACCAATCCACCGCCGTACCCGCGGACAACTGCTCCCGCAGCAACCTCCGGAGATTCAAAACATCCCCTTCCGGAGTCACTACCCCGCGACGTCAACTCAAAAATAATTCCTCCTTGACTAGGAGCGCAACATTCTGCAGATAGGCCATCTCGCAAACAAAAATTCTCAACAGTACACAAAAAACGACAACTCCAGGGTCCAAGACGAACTAAACCCTCAGCCTACCGAGCCACTGCCGACCACTCCAATCCACCCATGAAACCCATTCAACAACGTAACCAAGCGGATTGCCTAAGTTTTTTTTTTTTTTTTTTTTTTTTTTTTTTTTTTTTTTTTTTTTTTTTAGTTTAATTATTTATTAGGATTTTCTAATTGTTTTGCTTTTAAATAATTTTTATTTATTATTTTTTTTTTTTTTTTTTTTTTTTACACAATACCAAGACACCTTGACGGTAGGTCGGCCAACCATGGCCTCCTAACTGGCAAACACCCACCGTCAACAACCAAGAAAGATTTTTTTTTTTTTTTTAGGCAACCACGGCTCTGCTACCAATTGAGACCCCATCCCCCACCCCCCCCCCCAAAGCTGGAAAGCGTGCCAACTGGGGATGGCTCAAAACAAGTCGAGCGATGGGATCACGGGTGGCAGTTGGAGGGTCAAAAATAACACTCGGCAGCTGAGCAAACTAATTTTATTATTATTTATTATTATTTATTTATTATTTATTATTATTTATTACTTTTTTTAGGTTTTTACTCCTAACCCCTTTTCAGGTTGGAGATCTGGTTCTTTGGTCAGGCTCACCCGGTTCCAGTTCGGCCGCGGAACGAAGAGCTGCAAAGTTGTGCTAGCGGTGGTCTGGTCCCCACCGCATCGACAGGTTTTTGTCACCGGTGACTGCTCTGCTGGTTGATCCCCAGTCAGGCAGGGTGTTTAGGAAAGCCCATGTGTCCCAGCTTAAAGCTTTCCGGGGAACGGTTGGTCCCAGGAGTTGGTGTTCTGGCTGGGTTTCTTGGGGCAAAGAGATTGATCACCTCTGGCGCCCTAGGTGGCTGTTCTGAGAGGTTCTCTCTCTCTTTTTTCTTGTCGGGCCCGACAGTCAGGGTAGTTTGCTCCCTGTTCGAGGGTTTCCCCTCTTAGTCTCTCTTGGACGTCCTTGGAACACCACTCTTCGGAGGTCTTCTTCGTCTTCTCTTGGTTCCCTGAAGGTACCGAGTTTGCTCCCCTGCCTGGGTGTGTTGAGGTTTGCAAGAGGGAGGTGTGTACCGGTCTTGGACCGGTACAGTTTCTTTTTTTTACGTTGTTGGTCTGCCAGGCTGCCTGAGATTCGCTTTTGCCTGTGCGTTTTCGCGTAGTTCGTAGCCGTTGGCCCGAGTTCCGTTTCGTTCCGTGTTCAGCAGCTTCGGTCAGGTTGGCCTGTCTGTTCAGTCTCGATTGTTCTAGAAGAGTTCTACTCGGCCGAACCTCCTTACCATGTTTGGCTAGACAAACTAAAAACGTAAGTGTTCATTTTGTAAGTTTTAATATCTAAATCACCCTTTTGGTGAAAATACTTTTGTTTAAATAATATTAATCGTTCTTACTTGTGTTTTCAGAGTTTTGTTTAAATTATATTCTTTGGTCTAGATGTTTTTAACCTAGGTTCGAGCCATGGTGCTCATTGTTACCTTTTTGACTTTAATTGCTTTATTTATCCTCTGGTTTCATATTTTAATAGTAGTTCTGTATAATGTTTTGTTGAGCCTTTTTATAGTTGCAGTTACCGATTTACCATCTTTTTGTTCATGGACAATAACCTAGCCTTATCTTTAGTTTGATTTTTCATGTTATGACAGATTGCTCATGTTTCAATAGCCTAGTTCTCAGTTTGTCATTTTTAGTTCCATATACGTAATTAATTCTTTTATAATTTGTTAGTTTGGTAATTTTGTCTTAAATCTGTTTTTCCAACATAATTTTTCATAGGCTAAAGTTAATCTTCTCCCTCCAATCATGTATAAGTTTGTCTCTTCATGTTAAGTTTTGTTAAATCAGGCACCCTTATATTTTTAGTTGTTATGTGTAATATTTTGTTGTGATGGCTGGACTGTATTTGATGTGCTGTGTGTTGTGCCTTACAGTCCAGGGTCCCTTGAGTGGGACTTTTCAACCCTCAGCCGGTCGTCCGGGCAATGTTCTATCTTCTCCCACTGCTAGCCTGGCCTGAGGACCATGTTGGAGCCTGGAGTTGCCCGCTACCCGCCCCTACATCTTTGGTGGTAGAAGTCTTCAGTCCTCATGGTCAGTTCTTTCCATCTTTTCCCGGCGGCTGAGACTGGGGTGTGATTTATAAAAAAAACAAAGAAGGATATAAAAACAAAAAGAAGAAAAAAGTTTGTGGAAACTGTTTAATTTGGCCTAGGCCTAAAACTGATGGGACAAAGTGGGCAACACAGCCATGGGGAACCTAATATGTATTTTTTTTTTATAAAAGGAAAAAAACACTTAAAAAGACCAACAAAAGGAACTTTTTGGATTGTTAATATTTATTTATATTTATATTTCTTGTTATTTAGTTTATTTAGTTTATTTTGTTGTTAGATATTTTAGAGTTTATATTTGTTAGTCCCTATTGTTAAATTGTGCTGTTATTTATTTTTATGCTTTAGCCTAGTGATTTAGTTATTTATTTATTTATTTCGGGTTTGGCGTTATTGATGTCCGGGGATAATAGAACGGTACCGTGTTATATTTTCTTTTAAATTATTTAATTTTTAACTTTCACCAAAAGGGGATTATTGTTCTTTGCTTAACTTTTAATTCGGAGCTGCCCAGGGAATTCCGGCTTACTCCCTGGCCCGGTGGAATCAAGGGATGCGGGCCAAATTGCCGGTGTTATTGGTGATACCAAAAATTTTATAATTTTCTTCACTTTTAGTTGGGGCCTATTAAATTTTTCTTACGTTTTGGGGTGTCTCAGGCTAGGCTGCAGATAGGCCATGTAGTTGTTAATTTGTTAATTTTGGTATTTGTTGAGTTTGTTGTTCTTGTAGCTTTTGTGTGTTTTGTTATTTATTTAAGTGCAAATTTTATATTGTGGCCTTCTGCCCTATTTTATATTGTGGCCTTCTTGCCGTTTTGATTTAATTAAATGAGGGTTTCTTGAAATAAAATTAGTTTTGCTCAGCTGCGAGTGTTATTTTGACCCTCCAACTGCCACCCGTGATCCATCGCTCGATTTGTTTTGAGCCATCCCCCCGGTTGGCACGCTTTCCAGCTTTGGTGGGGGGGGGATGGGTCTCAAATTTCATGGTTCTTACTTGAACCAACAATTATTGACTGGCAGGGGAGGCGTGAGCTATCTTCAGTGTTCAAAGGGTTAAAAGGTTGAGAACCGCTGATCTAAACCACTGATTTGTTAAACTTTTACTTCATTTTGATGTACGCTATACAACAATGTATTGTGTTTATAGCAATAAAGAATATTATTATTATTATTATAATATATACTATATGTATAGAAAAACGAAAAATGCTGATATATTAAAACTAGTAAATAATTAATTTATGAATGGCTAAAGAATGTAATTATCTAACTGTAATTTATACACTCAGTTAGCAAGTCATAAATCAAGTTATGATATTTGCAAGGGTAATGCAGACATCTTTAATAAACGTCTCAATCAAAATAAATAGGAGAGAAAAGAAACATTAATTTGTCAATGAAGGGTAATTGTTACAGTCAACCGTTAAAATAAATTGCAATCAATATTCAATGATTAAAGTTCTGGTGTCATTTATCCTGTAAGACATAAAAGACGAGTGGGCTGGAGGAATTCTGATTGCGTTTAGGTTGGTAGCCTTGTATCTCTGTAACTAGTTATCAGCTCCACAGACATCCAAATGAGAAATGTGGATTGCTAGACTGCACTACAGTCCAGCCCGTTCGAACTTTACCTTTGAGGTTTGCGGCTTTAGCTGGAAAAATCGACATAGGCAACGCTCGCATCCAGACTGCCACAGCCCTCCCTCTAAATTTTACAACCACTGACCTCACAATTGGGAATAATTTAGGAAGGTACAAACTAATTTGTTTAGTGGGAATTAACGATCTTTTTAGAGTTTAACGGGTAGGTACATTTTTACTAATTTTAAATGTCAAAAAACTAAGTCAATCGGACAATTTTATAATTATAAATTTATCAGGCTCCAGTTGTGATTAATCTAGACCGGAAACAAACTAGCCGTGGGACACGAAGGAGCCAAAGCGCTCAAGATATACAATGTTTGTGCTCCCTTCAGAGGTAAAGATAGAACGGCTGCACTATAACACGTTCACTGCTGGTAAATCTTTTTAGACGTCAAAATGAACTAATTAAACTTTATTGAAAAAAAAAATGGGGTTAGGGGTTAAAAGGGACGTTACAAAAATAAAACCCCCAAAATTCAACTAAAAAAATTTGAATTTGAGGGGGGTTACAAAAAAGCAAATATTAAATGAGAACGAATAATAGGGTGTAATAAAGGGGAAAAAAAAAATTTTGGGAAATTTAAACCTTTGCAAAATTTAAAAAAATTTTATATTTAATATATAAAAAATAGGGGGTAGAAATATATTTGTCTTTTAAAGGGAAAACCCATAAAACAAAAAGGGAAATTTCCAAATGGGAAACCATTTTAATTGTTCTAGGGAGAAAACTTCAGAAAACCCATGTGGAAACCCAATCGGGCATTTTTTAATTCAAAAAAAAATTTTTTTTGTTTGAAATTGAGCGACTATAATTTGGGTTTTTTTCTAAAGTGCCCTTTTTGCAAAAATGGGGGTTTGGGCCCACTTCCCTTTCAAATTTTTGAAATTTATTTTTAAAAAAAGGGTTTTGCTAAAATATTATGCTAAAAAGAAAATTGGGGGAAAATTTTAAAAAAGTTGGGGGAGTAAAAATTTTGGGAAATGCAAACATTCAAATGGGAAAAAACGGACGGGTTTGTCTTTGTTTTACCAAGTGCGATTTTTTACGTGCCAAAATGTTCTTCCCCTTTTTCAAATGAAAAATTATATTGGAAAAACCACCTCTCATTTAAAGTAAAAATTTCCCTTTTGTCATTAAATGTAGATTCCATTGGGTTTAAACAAACGTTTAACCCATTTGTATTTTGGTGGAGAATTTTTGAGGGAAAAAATTTTCAAAAAATTTTGATTGACGGGGGGGAACTTTTAAAGTTTTTGGGATTTCCTTCTTAGTTTGAGAAAGGGTTGAGCCCCCACTGATTTTAAATTTTCAAAAAATTTTATTGGGTTAAATAAATTCAACTAAAAGTAAAAAATTCACAAAAGGGGCATATATAAATTTAGTAATAAAATTTTCAAATACAAAAAAAGTAATAATTTTTCCCTTTAACGGACTCTTTAATCTGTACAATAACGGAATCATAAACAAATCTACCAAAAAAAAAAGAAAAAAGGTCATCAAAAAAACATACATCCCGATTTTTAAATTTTAAACTTTTTTATTCGTTCTATTAATAAAAAAGGGCATAACTAAACAAAACCAAAACCCTACGATAACAATAGTTACTTTCCCTTTTAGTAAAACCCTATTTTAAAAAGAGATATCATTCTCCGAGTGAAAAAAAATTTAAATGAGCGATCAACAGTAAAAAAAAAACGATGTGTCTGGGTTTCACATCTTTGCCTATAACTGTGTTTGGACAGGGCGATAAATTATTTTTTGGGGTTTTGGGGCACTTTTATTTTTTTAAGAAACTGTGTTTTTACAGGTTTGATAAAATTTTATTTTTGGTCCCGTTTCACTTCATTTTTCAAGATTTTTTTTACACATTTTACATATTCTTTTTGATAAATTATTATTTTTTTAAATTTTTTTTACGCGGAATTTGGGCAAAGAAACGCAATATTCTATAAAAATTTAATTTTTAAAAATAGGTACTGGCCCCATTTAATATTTTAGTTCTTGAAAATAAACATTTTAATCAAATCAAATGAATTTTTAATTTATTTAAAATCTGAAAAAGGAATTGGGAAAATAAGTTAAAACCCTCACATAATGAGGATTTTCAAAAGGAAAAATACGAAAAAAATATACTCAAAAACAAAGAGACTTCGAAAGGGGAAAAAAAAAAAGTAGGGAAAAAAAACGAAGGAGTTTAAAATTTTCAATAATTTAGAATTACAAAAATTATTTTCAAAAAAAAAGTTTAATTCATGAAGGGGGGCTTTTTTTATGAAAACTATTTGCAGTGGTCTTCAAACCCCCGGCCCGCCCCTTTTATATTTTTGTGGGGCCCCCCGAATGATTTTGTTTTTTCCAAAAAAATAGGAAAAAATTGGGAGCACTGAAGTTGGCCAATTGCTTTGGGGCCCTTTGTAGGGGAATTTGTTAAGTGGCAAAGCATTGGAACCCCGATGTCAAGGTTTAATCGTAGGGATCGCAACCCACGCCAAGTTTTCCTTGGGCTCATTTTGTTTCCCTAAATTTTTATTGTCGGGCCCCCAAGTGAATGTTTTGTTTAAAATTTAGTGAATATTTGGGTTTCGTGTAGTAAAAACGGGAAAATTTTCCGATGAGTGCCGATTTTTTCAAGAAAAGTGGGGTGATCTATACTTTTTTGTAAATACAAAAAACAAACCAGGGTTTGTTTGGTTTTTTAAGGGGTCTGTCTCCGTAAAAGAAAGAGTACAATTTTTTAAAACGGGCATTTTTGAAAACAAAACACCCCTTCCCAAAAAAGGGCCAGTAAAAATCATTTAATTGGGTAAGGTGCGAGAAATTTTAAGGGGAAAAAAATTAGAATCAAAAAATTTTTCGTTTACCCCCGGCCCAAAACCCCCCGAAAGTGAATTTAAGTGTTAAAGTTAGCTATATCATTTTGAACAAAAATTTCAAAAACAATCAAAGCCATTCACGATGGTGGGGTTTTTAAAACCCGTGTTGGAAACGGCAGTGAAATCCTTTTGCCCAACACAAAAAACAATTTTTTTTCAAAGGTTAAATTTTTAAACTGGGGTCACAGTTGCCCGAAGAATTGAGGGGCACTCAGGATAATTTAAATCTCAAATTTTAAAAACCCGGGGCTTTTAAAGTTTGTTTTTTTTTCAATAGCACTTTTAAAGAAAACACTGATGTTACAGTAAAAGCTCAGTTTGCCATTTTTTTTTTAGAGGGAAACGAATTTAAAATGCTCTATTAAACCCAGGGGAAAAAGGCAAACACTATTTCCAATGAAGGGCCCTGCTAAAGGCCTGTTTTTACAAGGCTTTTTACTTCAAATTTTTAAAACCCGGTTTTGGCCCAAATCTGGATTTAATTGAAACGGTGTTGAAAAAGGGTGGGGGGCCCCCCAATGGGCGGGGAAAAAAAGAAGGTGTTTTAGCTCTGATTAGAAAAGAAAGCAAGTGAAAATGAAAAGTTCATACAAAATCATTGCATTATCCATCAAGAAAATTTGTTTTGCAAAAAGTTTTTTTTTCAAAGATGTCATAAAAAATTTTACTAAAATCGTGAATTTTTCAGTCACAAGGACTGAACCCAGAGAATTCCAAACCTTCCCCCAGTGAGTTTAATGGGAGAGGGTTTGGGGATTAAAATTTAAATTTCCCCAGAGATTCGTTGGATCAGTTTGAGGAAAGTTTTTTTAAAAAAGGGGGTTTTTTATTTGGGAAAAAAAAAAATCTCATGTTCATGGAGATTTAAAAGGGGAAAGGGAGTTCACTACTTCAAAATCCCGGGTTTGGAAGGGTTAAATTTTTGGGGACCTAACTTGGGTATTTCATAATCTCCAATGACTTGAAAATTAAAGGGTACAAGGGAAGAATTCTATGATACACAATCTCTTTGATCAAGTTGAGGGGTTTGAGAGGAAAATTTTGTTTTTTGAAGAATCAAGAAAAACAGGGTGACTTTTAAAACAAATTTTTCCCAAAACTGTCACAATGTGAAGTTTTAAAACAAAGAAAAGTACAGCGAAGGGCTCTCCATTTACAGCAAGATTTTTTTTTCAAAAAGGTTTTTTTGGGCTTCAAGGGAAAATAAAAAAATATGAACTTTTTTTTTTGCTCCTTTCAGTGTTAATGTGGGAAAAAGAACCGGAAAAAATACAAATGGAATTACCCGAAATTTCAGTGAATAGCGATTTACAGGAGAAATTTAAAAACTTTGAAAATTCGGATTTTTTCCCCCATTGTATGTTTTAAGGGGATTTGATTTCCCGCAATCAGATTCAGGGTTTTGGGGCCCCAGCATTCTTTTTTTGGCAAACACTTACATCTGTGAGCAGGGTATTTTTAAGAAAGAAAAACGTTTAAATCTTTCTGACATCATTTAGAAAACTCACTTTTTGAATTGGCCCCGACATCTGGGCCTTTAAAAACTAATTTGACAGATTATAAAAGATAAAAAGATGTCCAAATTTTTTCACTAAACCCACAAAAGTCACAAATTTGATGTTTTTTTTTTAATTTTGAAATTTTTATAAAATTTTTTAAATATTTTGTCAAGTTGACCCATTTTGTTTTCAATATTGGGGTTTTAAAGGCAGTTATAAAAAATATAAAATTTTTATAACAAAAATTTTGTAAAAAATTTTTTTAACTTGAAACAAAAAACACACACAAACTACATACATTCTAAATATATATAATATTATATATATATATATATATAAAATTTTTGTTGTGTGGTTTTGTTTTGTGGTATACAAAGCTTAATCAAAGCGGCCCTCCAAGTCCTCCATGACAATAATTTGGCCCTTTTTAAAAAATAAAAAGGTTTGGGTGCCAGGGTCATAGTAATCCAAAACTTTAAAAAACACCTCAAAAATTTATTTTTTGTCGACAGTTTTAAATTTTAATACAAATTTTTTCTATCTTTTAAAACCGACACGGCGTCCCTTCTATGGTTACGATTGATTTTTAACCCCAAAATAGAAAAGTAAAAGGGTTCTATGTTGGGGGGGTAGGCGGGTCTGGGGTGTTATTAAGAAAGAAAATGAGTCTTTGGCGTGTCAGTTAGCTGAAAAAAGACCAAACACTACGTGGTTGTATTCCACGTACTGAAAGGCAAGATCACTTTTAAATTTCCCGGGGTTTTTTGGGCCGTTAATAAAAGGGTCTTTCTAAGGGACAGTCGATCTTAGTTATTCGTTTTTATACCCCTCATCACACTCATTTTTCCCCTAATATTCGCCCCCTATCTCTTTCGATCTTTGGCTTACTAATTTAAAGCATTTAAAATATCAATTTTTTAAGAAATAGTATAGGGCACAATTATATCTAAAATTAAAATAATAAACTGGGGGGCCCTTAAAAATTTAAAAACCAGGGCCCAATTTAAATTTTTTTGGGTGATTTTTTATAAGTATTAAAAGTGATCCCTTTGCAAAAAAAAAGATAAAATATTTTTAATTTTTTTCTCTAGGGAGAAATGTGACAATAGTTTTGGAATTGTTTGCAATTTTCCGTTTTATAGAATATTCTGTTTTTTAAAGAACATTCAAGAATAACATAAACCTGATAATGGGATTTAAAGGGGACTTAAGCATTAAAAAAATTTCTATTTTTCAAATGTATTTAAAAAGAGAAACCACAAAAGTTATTTAGTATTGGGCCAAAAAACCTTTAATTTTTTTTTACCTCTCTCGGTGATGAAATTTTTTTAAAATACTAAAAAAAGAAACCCCAAAAAGATAATTTAATACGAAAATTAAAAAAAAATTTTGTCGATGAAAAACTGAATAATTTTAGATCAAAATAAAATTTTTCTACAAACTATTTTTCGTTTTTGTTTTTACTTTTTTGTTTACCCAATTAAAAATTTTGGTTTTTTAATTTTATATTTTGGTTTTGATAAATTTTACTAGAACATTATTAAAGGTTTTTTATTTTTATATTTCATTAAAGCTTTTTAATGGGGTTAAATTTAAAAAAAATTATTAAAAAAACCATTGGGAATCAAATTTTAAACTAAACGTAAAATTAAATTTTAAAAAAAAACTTGAGGGGAATGAAAAAAATGCGTAAATCGTTTGGCTATACAGATTTAATTTTTTAATCACAGGCCCATTAAAAAATATGCGAAGAAAATTTCCCCATGCCACACTTTTTATTATTTTTAAATTTTTAAATATCAATATCTTTTAAAAATTAACCGCAAAAAAACTATATTTTATTTCCTGTCTTGTTTTTTGGCCGTTTAAAAAAGGAAACACTTAAAATTTACTTGGTATTTTTAATTTTCTTTAGATATTTTTCAAGGGCGTGTGTCGATGATACCATAAACTAAAATACCGTTAAAAAAACAAAGAAAAAAATAATAATAAAAAAAACACCAAAAAAAATAAAATTTTTATGGATTTTTTTAGGGAAAAAATTAAATGTACACCATTTATTAAAACTTTTTTCGGGATAAAAGGAATTGGTTTTTTTCACATAATTAAATATATTTTAAATAAAATTTAATTTTTTTGCTAATTTAATCGTTTAGAAATTTTTACTGTACCTTCCCAAATTAAGAAACAAACAAATTTAAAAAATTTACTGAAAAATACTTTTAAGATCAGGTTTTTTCTAAACGTTTTTAAAATTTTTTTTAATTTGCTTTAAAAAAAAAATTTGTGTTGTGTAATTGGTTTAAAAAAGTTTTTCAGTTTTGATCCCCAAACAGAAAACAAAAAAAATAAAACCCTCGGTTGTTAAAATTGGGGGTTTTTTAATTAATGACATTTCTAAGGTATAGTCAGGGCCTTATTTTTAAAAAATGGGCTACATTTCTCCCAAACCCACACTCAATTTTGAAAACCATTTTTGCACATATGTGGATCGGCGTTTTGAAAAAAAAAAATAAAAAACTAAAAAATTTTCATGTTAAAATTGGGAAATTTCCTTAAAAAAAAGACCTGTTTATTTTCAATGAAAAGAAAGGTTTAAATTTTTTACGCTTCAAACGACGACAAATTAAACATGTAAAAATTAAAAACAGTTCTTAAAGTAAAGGGTTTTTTTGGGTAAAAATGAAAAAAGGGATCTTCAAGGTTTGGGTTTTTTTTATTGGATTTTAAAAGATAAAAAAAACAAATTCCTAAATGTTTGGGAAAAGTGGGAAAAAAATTTTTTTTAAAACCTTTTGAATTAGAGAAGTTTGAAGTACTCCAAAATTCAAAAAAAATGTTTTAAACAATTTAAAAGTTATAATAAATCAAAAAACCAGTTATTTTACTTTGTAATTTAGGTTTTTAATGTGTCTGAAAATGGCAAAAATCGTTTCCGAAAGGCCTTATAAAATAAAAAAACTAATTTTCGGGATTGTTTGATTTACTACAAAATTAAAAAATAAATTCCAATAAAGGGAAAAAGCTTGACGAATGTGGGAAAACCCAAAAATTTTTTTAATAAAATTTTTTTTTCCCAAAATAATGTTTTTTTAATGTGTTATAAACTGCCAATATTTCATGTAAAAAAAATATTTATGGTTAGTAAAGTAAAAAAATAATACAAATTTTTTTTAAATTTTTTTCATTTAAATTTTTTTTTATAGGTTGTAGGTCTCCTTTATTGCCTGACTATTTTAGATGTTGTAAATAGAACTTTCTAGAGGGAAAATTTGATCTTTGTTTTGGGAAAAAAATGGGCTTCCCCTTTTGTTTCAACTACACTCATCACACCTTTTTCCCCATTCGGCCTCTTTTCCACCCCTATCTCAATCCCGGGGTCTTAAAAAAAGAATAAAAAATGAACTACTTCGAAAAAACCCAAGCCTACATTTTTTTTACTGTCCACCCCAGGGGCACTTAGATAGTTAATGATTTCAATTTGGGAAAATAATTGATTAGTTTTTTGTTGAAGTAGGGGGGAAAAAAGTAAAAACTATCTGGAGTGAGTGTTTATGGTTTTTAGGGAAGGGGCCCAATGGGACCCAGCATGAAATTGCACTCATTAAAAACTGGGTCGAGGCCAAAACTGTGAGAGGTCTATTTTCACCTGCGGGAGTCAGAAAAGGGGGGGGACCGGTCGAGAATGGAGGGGGTGGTGCGGAAACCCCGATATGGAAAGTTTTAGGGGAAGGGTTTGGTTAGGTAAGGTTAGGTCAGGAAATTTTTTTATTTTAGAATCTCGGGAGATATTCAGATTCCAGACGTCAATGGTATTTGGCTTTTATATGCATGGGTTATTTGGACACATATCTATGGACATTTGTAACATTTTGAGAACTGATGTAGGTTTTTTTAATGGGACCGTTCACTCTTTCAAAGGAGAGACAACAAACTTTTAGTACCCAGCTTTAAAATTGTTACTTCCCTCTAATTTTAGTTTTATATGTGAATAGTTTATCCTTGTTTCTAAATTTTTAATATTACATTGTTATTATCTTATTTGTTTATTATGCACTGGCAATCGTTGGCAAATTTAAGTTATCTATATTCTATATATCGTTATCTATATTTAAGTAAATTGACAATTTTTATTCAGTCCCTCTTGTTTTCACTGACCCGAACTAGTTTTAATTTAAGCATTTATACATACATACTTCGTTGTGTTGTTACTATCCCCAATAATCAATATTCATATTGTTTGTTTATAAGGTTGGAGCAGTTCTTAATTCCTTATCGTTATTTATTATGATTCAACTGTTTTTGTGTTATTTTAAACTATGCTTGTTTTGCTAAAACCTGTTTTTTTTTTTTTTTTTTTTTTTTTTTTTTTTTTTTTTTTTTTTTTTTTTTTTTTTTTTTTTTTTTTGCTAGACATTGCATGTGCTTAAGATATTTGCTTTCTATTAGCATTATGACCTGATAGCATTAATTTGTTTGAATGCCTCTTTCTGGACAGGTCATATCCATTGGATGGTGATATTAATATACATAATCAAAAAATGACGTACTCAATCCGAACGTGAAATCTACGTAATCACTGAACAGATTTTGATGAATTTTTAAGGGATATTATGACATCGGCGCCCACTCAGAAATTACGGCACTCCGTAAAGAACACTTATAAAGGGTTCTAAAATATAAAACTTTGTTATCTAAGGTTCTGGGGGAACGGCAGCAGGATGGTTTATATATTAATGTGATGGTTTAGAAAGAACCGCGGAGGGAAGGATAAGCAAGCGCAGAGAAACACCCCGCGACGAAACAAGGCCTTCGGTTAGTGTTACATTAAACCTGTTTATGTATATTATAAAACTGCTGTATCCGTTGGAAGCAATAAATAAACACCTTTTTCCAGTTCAGTCCCTGAAAACAAGCTAACGTACAATTATACTTATTCCCGGATCAACAAGCACGCAACTAACTCAATATTCCCAATCAAATCCTGCAGGTTCAGTAACCACCAATCAGGGATCCCCAATTAGTTAGCCCATTGCTACCAACATGTAGGCATGCGTTCATGAATTATTTATCATACGAAATCGACCTCTGTGTTAGCATGTTTGTTTCATGCGAACAAGATCCTTATTGCTAAATTGAGTTCAAAATTCTGAAGATGATTGATTTCAACATGGGGCTGCTCCATGTTATTTTAAAATAAATATTGGTTCCAGTGAATAATATGCTGCAGCTGGATTTCAAATAACCGTTATACGGCGTGACTGCATACAATATGATATTATTTTTAGTACGCAACCGCTGTTTTTTATTAAATTTAACAGATTAATACAATACCACAACATATTGCGTTAATTGTGATAGGTCATATATCGGTTCTCTAACTACCGACACAGCGTCGCTCAATGGTTACCATCGACGTGGACACTACTAGAGAAGTCTGTTGTGTCCATGTTAGGCAGTTAGTTAGTGTCCGAATGTTGTGTAGGGAAGAGAACTGAGTATCAGACTTGTCAGTTAGCTGAACATCAGACCAATACTACGTGTTTACGATTCCACCTAAAGCTGTAGGTCCCTTAGTTGATCCGGCTATTGGGCTATTAATAAATGGATCTTCCTAATGATCATTCGATCTTAGTTAGTAACAATGACTACACTCTTTCTTCTCCACTCATCACTCTCTATCGACCCTCATGTTCGCCCATATCTCTACGACCAGTGTCTTAATAAATACCGAATAATTATTGAACTTTAAGAGTCCCTCAAAATTAAATGTCAATGATGCTTTTCTAGTGAATTTTGGTAAATTTATGAAAATACCAGTTCCATATAATGAAAAATATTTACGACTAGGAAGTCTTAGTGAAGCATTTCTTCCCATCACGCATTCTTTCTTGTGACTTATAGCTCGAGTTGAATCATACAAATTATGACGGTTAATATTGTTAGTTAGGCTTTTCCGATAGGTCCCTGCAACCTCCATTTTCTCTGACCTCAAGCAT
>JAQJVL010004893.1:0-40295 GCA_035578905.1 Stictocephala bisonia
AATCTTGCGATATTTGAGTTTTAACCTTGTGATCTTTTGGTTTCAATCTAGCGATCTTTGATTTTCAATCTTGCGATCTTTGAGTTTCAATCCTGCATTCTTTGAGTTTCAATCCTTCGATCTTTGAGTTTCAATCTTGCGATCTTTGGGCCTCATTCTTGCGATCTTTGATTTTCAATCTTGCGATCTTTTAGTTTCAATCTTGACATCTTTGAGTTTCAATCTTGCTATTTTTTGGTTTCAATCTTGCGATCTTTTAATTTCAATCTTGCGATCTTTAAGTTTAAATTTTGCGATCTTTGAGTTTCAATCTTGCGATCTTTGAGTTTCAATCATGCGATCTTTGAGTTTTAATCTTGCGATCTTTGAGTTTTAATCTTGTGATTTTTGGGTTTCAATCATGCGATCTTTGAGTTTCAAACTTGCTATCTTTGAGTTTCAA
This sequence comes from Stictocephala bisonia, assembly GCA_035578905.1. Lineage (NCBI taxonomy): Eukaryota > Metazoa > Arthropoda > Insecta > Hemiptera > Membracidae > Stictocephala > Stictocephala bisonia. The sequence goes on from JAQJVL010004893.1 coordinate 443, forward strand.
TCCTGCTATCTTTGAGTTTCAATCTTGCGATCTTTGAGTTTCAATCTTGCAATCTTTGATTTTAAATCTTGCGATCTCTGAGTTTCAGTCTTGCGACCTTTGAGTTTCAATCTTGCCATCTTTGAGTTTCAATTTTGCGATCTTTGAGTTTTAAACTTGCGATCTTTGTGGTTCAATCTTGCTATCTTTGAGTTTCAATCTTGCGATCTTTGAGTTTCAATCTTGCGATCTTTGAGTTTCAATCTTGCAATCTAAGTTTCAATCTTGCGATCTTTGATTTTTAATCTTGCGATATTTGAGTTTTAACCTTGTGATCTTTTGGTTTCAATCTTGCGATCTTTGAGTTTCAATCTTGCGATCTTTGAGTTTCAATCCTGCATTCTTTGAGTTTCAATCCTTCGATCTTTGAGTTTCAATCTTGCGATCTTTGGGTCTCATTCTTGCGATCTTTGATTTTCAATCTTTCGATCTTTTAGTTTCAATCTTGACATCTTTGAGTTTCAATCTTGCTATTTTTTAGTTTCAATCTTGCGATCTTTGAGTTTCAATCTTGCGATTTTTGAGTTTCAATCATGCGATCTTTGAGTTTCAAACTTGCTATCTTTGAGTTTCAATCTTGCTATCTTTGACTTTAAATCTTGCGATCTTTGAGTTTCAATCTTGCAATCTTTGATTTTAAATCCTACGATCTTTGACTTTCAGTCTTGCGATCTTTGAGTTTCAATCTTGCCATCTTTTAGTTTCAATTTTGCGATCTTTGAGTTTTAAACTTGCGATCTTTGTGGTTCAATCTTGCTATCTTTGAGTTTCAATCTTGCGATTTTTGAGTTTCAATCTTAAGATCTTTGAGTTTCAATCTTGCAATCTCTAAATTTCAATCTTGCGATCTTTGAGTTTTAATCTTGCGATATTTGTGTTTTAATCTTGTGATCTTTTGGTTTCAATCTTGCGATCTTTGAGTTTCAATCTTGCGATCTTTGAGTTTTAATCTTGCGATCTTTGAGTTTCAATCTTGCTATCTTTGAGTTTCAATCTTGCGATCTTTGAGTTTTCATCTTGCGATCTTTGAGTTTCAATCTTGCGATCTTTGAGTTTTAATCTTGCGATCTTTGAGTTTTAATCTTGTGATTTTTGAGTTTCAATCATGCGATCTTTGAGTTTCAAACTTGCTATATTTGAGTTTCAATCCTGCTATCTTTAAGTTTCAATCTTGCGATCTTTGAGTTTCAATCTTGCCATCTTTGAGTTTCAATTTTGCGATCTTTGAGTTTTAAACTTGCGATCTTTGTGGTTCAATCTTGCCATCTTTGAGTTTTAATCTTGCGAACTTTGAGTTTCAATCTTGCGATCTTTGAGTTTCAATCTTGCAATCTAAGTTTCAATCTTGCGATCTTTGAGTTTTAATCTTGCGATATTTGAGTTTTAACCTTGTGATCTTTTGGTTTCAATCTTGCGATCTTTGAGTTTCAATCTTGCGATCTTTGAGTTTCAATCCTGCATTCTTTGAGTTTCAATCCTTCGATCTTTGAGTTTTAATCTTGCGATCTTTGGGTCTCATTCTTGCGATCTTTGATTTTCAATCTTGCGATCTTTTAGTTTCAATCTTGACATCTTTGAGTTTCAATCTTGCTATTTTTTGTTTCAATCTTGCGATCTTTGAGTTTCAATCTTGCGATCTTTGAGTTTCAATCTTGCGATCTTTGAGTTTCAATCTTGCAATCTTTGAGTTTTAATCGTTCGATCTTTGAGTTTCAATCTTGCGATCTTTGAATTTCAATCTTGTGATCTTTGAGTTTCAATCTTGCGATTTTTGAGTTTCAATCATGCGATCTTTGAGTTTAAATCTTGCGATCATTGAGTTTCAATCTTGCGATCTTTGAGTTTCAATCTTGCGATCTTTGAATTTCAATCTTGCGATCTTTGAGTTTCAATCTTTCGATCTTTGAGTTTCAATCTTGCGATCTTTGAATTTCAATCTTGTGATCTTTGATTTTCAATCTTGCGATTTTTGAGTTTCAATCATGCGACCTTTGAGTTTCAAACTTGCTATCTTTGAGTTTCAATCTTGCTATCTTTGAGTTTCAATCTTGCGATCTTTGAGTTTAAATCTTGCGATCTTTGAGTTTCAATCTTGCGATCTTTGAATTTCAATCTTGCGATCTTTGAGTTTCAATCTTGCGATCTTTGAGTTTCAATCTTGCCATCTTTGAGTTTCAATCTTGCTATCTTTGAGTTTCAATCTTGCTATCTTTGAGTTTCAATCTTGCGATCTTTGAGTTTCAATCTTGCGATCTTTGAGTTTCAATCTTGCGATCTTTGAGTTTAATCTTGCGATCTTTGAGTTTCAATCTTGCGATCTTTGAGTTTCAATCTTGCGATCTTTGAGTTTTAATCTTGCGATCTTTGAGTTTCAATCTTGCCATCTTTGAGTTTCAATCTTGCGATCTTTGAGTTTAAATCTTGCGATCTTTGAGTTTCAATCTTGCGATCTTTGAGTTTCAATCTTGCGATCTTTGAGTTTCAATCTTGAGATCTTTGATTTTCAATCTTGCGATCTTTAGTTTCAATCTTGCGATCTTTGAGTTTCAATCTTGCTATCTTTGAGTTTCAATCTTGCGATCTTTGAGTTTCAATCTTGCGATCTTTGAGTTTCAATCTTGCGATCTTTGAGTTTTAATCTTGCGATCTTTGAGTTTCAATCTTGCGATCTTTGAGTTTCAATCTTGCGATCTTTGAGTTTCAATCTTGCGATCTTTGAGTTTCAATCTTGCGATCTTTGAGTTTAAATCTTGCGATCTTTGAGTTTCAATCTTGCGATCTTTGAGTTTCAATCTTGCGATCTTTGAGTTTCAATCTTGCGATCTTTGAGTTTCAATCTTGCGATCTTTGAGTTTCAATCTTGCGATCTTTGAGTTTCAATCTTGCGATCTTTGAGTTTCAATCTTGCGATCTTTGAGTTTCAATCTTGCGATCTTTGAGTTTCAAACTTGCTATCTTTGAGTTTCAATCTTGCTATCTTTGACTTTCAATCTTGCGATCTTTGAGTTTCAATCTTGCGATTCTTTGATTTTCAATCTTGCGATCTTTGAGTTTCAGTCTTGCGATCTTTGAGTTTCAATCTTGCCGATCTTTGAGTTTCAATCTTGCGATCTTTGAGTTTTCAATCTTGCGATCTTTGAGTTTCAATCTTGCAATCTTTGAGTTTCAATCTTGCGATCTTTTGAGTTTCAATCTTGCGATCTTTGAGTTTCAATCTTGCAATCTTTGAATTTACAATCCTTGCATTCTTTGAGTTTCAATCTTGCGATCTTTGAGTTTTAATCTTGCGATCTTTTGGTTTCAATCTTGCGATCTTTGAGTTTCAATCTTGCGATCTTTGAGTTTCAATCTTGACTATCTTTGAGTTTCAATCTTGCTATCTTTGAGTTTCAATCTTGCGATCTTTGAGTTTCAATCATGCGATCTTTGAGTTTCAATCTGCGATCTTTGAGTTTAATTCTTGCGATCTTTGAGTTTCAATCTTGCAATCTTTGAGTTTCAATCTTGCAATCTTTGAGTTTCAATCTTGCGATCTTTGAGTTTGAATCTTGCAATCTTTGAGTTTCAATCTTGCGATCTTTGAGTTTCAATCTTGCGATCTTTGAGTTTTAATCTTGCGATCTTTGAGTTTCAATCTTGCTATCTTTAAGTTTCAATCTTGCGATCTTTGAGTTTCAATCTTGCCATCTTTGAGTTTCAATTTTGCGATCTTTGAGTTTTAAACTTGCGATCTTTGTGGTTCAATCTTGCTATCTTTGAGTTTCAATCTTGCGATATTTGAGTTTCAATCTTGCGATCTTTGAGTTTCAATCTTGCAATCTAAGTTTCAATCTTGCGATCTTTGAGTTTTAATCTTGCGATATTTGAGTTTTAACCTTGTGATCTTTTGGTTTCAATCTTGCGATCTTTGAGTTTCAATCTTGCGATCTTTGAGTTTCTAACTTGCTATCTTTGAGTTTCAATCCTGCTATCTTTGAGTTTCAATCTTGCGATCTTTGAGTTTCAATCTTGCAATCTTTGATTTTAAATCTTGCGATCTCTGAGTTTCAGTCTTGCGACCTTTGAGTTTCAATCTTGCCATCTTTGAGTTTCAATTTTGCGATCTTTGAGTTTTAAACTTGCGATCTTTGTGGTTCAATCTTGCTATCTTTGAGTTTCAATCTTGCGATCTTTGAGTTTCAATCTTGCGATCTTTGAGTTTCAATCTTGCAATCTAAGTTTCAATCTTGCGATCTTTGATTTTTAATCTTGCGATATTTGAGTTTTAACCTTGTGATCTTTTGGTTTCAATCTTGCGATCTTTGAGTTTCAATCTTGCGATCTTTGAGTTTCAATTCTGCATTCTTTGAGTTTCAATCCTTCGATCATTGAGTTTCAATCTTGCGATCTTTGGGTCTCATTCTTGCGATCTTTGATTTTCAATCTTTCGATCTTTTAGTTTCAATCTTGACATCTTTGAGTTTCAATCTTGCTATTTTTTAGTTTCAATCTTGCGATCTTTGACTTTCAATCTTGCGATTTTTGAGTTTCAATCATGCGATCTTTGAGTTTCAAACTTGCTATCTTTGAGTTTCAATCTTGCTATCTTTGACTTTAAATCTTGCGATCTTTGAGTTTAAATTATGCAATCTTTGATTTTAAATCCTACGATCTTTGACTTTCAGTCTTGCGATCTTTGAGTTTCAATCTTGCCATCTTTTAGTTTCAATTTTGCGATCTTTGAGTTTTAAACTTGCGATATTTGTGGTTCAATCTTGCTATCTTTGAGTTTCAATCTTGCGATTTTTGAGTTTCAATCTTAAGATCTTTGAGTTTCAATCTTGCAATCTCTAAATTTCAATCTTGCGATCTTTGAGTTTTAATCTTGCGATATTTGTGTTTTAATCTTGTGATCTTTTGGTTTCAATCTTGCGATCTTTGAGTTTCAATCTTGCGATCTTTGAGTTTTAATCTTGCGATCTTTGAGTTTAAATCTTGCTATCTCTAAGTTTCAATCTTGCGATCTTTGAGTTTTCATCTTGCGATCTTTGAGTTTCAATCTTGCGATCTTTGAGTTTTAATCTTGCGATCTTTGAGTTTTAATCTTGTGATTTTTGAGTTTCAATCATGCGATCTTTGAGTTTCAAACTTGCTATATTTGAGTTTCAATCCTGCTATCTTTAAGTTTCAATCTTGCGATCTTTGAGTTTCAATCTTGCCATCTTTGAGTTTCAATTTTGCGATCTTTGAGTTTTAAACTTGCGATCTTTGTGGTTCAATCTTGCCATCTTTGAGTTTTAATCTTGCGAACTTTGAGTTTCAATCTTGCGATCTTTGAGTTTCAATCTTGCAATCTAAGTTTCAATCTTGCGATCTTTGAGTTTTAATCTTGCGATATTTGAGTTTTAACCTTGTGATCTTTTGGTTTCAATCTTGCGATCTTTGAGTTTCAATCTTGCGATCTTTGAGTTTCAATCCTGCATTCTTTGAGTTTCAATCCTTCGATCTTTGAGTTTTAATCTTGCGATCTTTGGGTCTCATTCTTGCGATCTTTGATTTTCAATCTTGCGATCTTTTAGTTTCAATCTTGACATCTTTGAGTTTCAATCTTGCTATTTTTTGTTTCAATCTTGCGATCTTTGAGTTTCAATCTTGCGATCTTTGAGTTTCAATCTTGCGATCTTTGAGTTTCAATCTTGCAATCTTTGAGTTTTAATCGTTCGATCTTTGAGTTTCAATCTTGCGATCTTTGAATTTCAATCTTGTGATCTTTGAGTTTCAATCTTGCGATTTTAGAGTTTCAATCATGCGATCTTTGAGTTTAAATCTTGCGATCATTGAGTTTCAATCTTGCGATCTTTGAGTTTCAATCTTGCGATCTTTGAATTTCAATCTTGCGATCTTTGAGTTTCAATCTTTCGATCTTTGAGTTTCAATCTTGCGATCTTTGAATTTCAATCTTGTGATCTTTGATTTTCAATCTTGCGATTTTTGAGTTTCAATCATGCGACCTTTGAGTTTCAAACTTGCTATCTTTGAGTTTCAATCTTGCTATCTTTGACTTTAAATCTTGCGATCTTTGAGTTTCAATCTTGCTATCTTTGATTTTAAATCTTACGATCTTTGAGTTTCAGTCTTGCGATCTTTGAGTTTCAATCTTGCCATCTTTTAGTTTCAATTTTGCGATCTTTGAGTTTTAAACTTGCGATCACTGTGGTTCAATCTTGCTATCTTTGAGTTTCAATCTTGCGATTTTTGAGTTTCAATCTTGCGATCTTTGAGTTTCAATCTTGCAATCTCTAAATTTAAATCTTGCGATCTTTGAGTTTTAATCTTGCGATATTTGTGTTTTAATCTTGTGATCTTTTGGTTTCAATCTAGCGATCTTTGAGTTTCAATCTTGCGATCTTTGAGTTTCAATCTTGCTATCTTTAAGTTTCAATCTTGCAATCTTTGAGTTTTAATCTTGTGATCTTTTAGTTTCAATCTTGACATCTTTGAGTTTCAATCTTGCTATTTTTTGTTTCAATCTTGCGATCTTTGAGTTTCAATCTTGCGATCTTTGAGTTTCAATCTTGCGATCTTTGAGTTTTAATCGTTCGATCTTTGAGTTTCAATCTTGCGATCTTTTAATTTCAATCTTGTGATCTTTGAGTTTCAATCTTGCGATTTTTGAGTTTCAATCATGCGATCTTTGAGTTTAAATCTTGCGATCATTGAGTTTCAATCTTGCGATCTTTGAGTTTCAATCTTGCGATCTTTGAATTTCAATCTTGCGATCTTTGAGTTTCAATCTTTCGATCTTTGAGTTTCAATCTTGCGATCTTTGAATTTCAATCTTGTGATCTTTGATTTTCAATCTTGCGATTTTTGAGTTTCAATCATGCGACCTTTGAGTTTCAAACTTGCTATCTTTGAGTTTCAATCTTGCTATCTTTGACTTTAAATCTTGCGATCTTTGAGTTTCAATCTTGCAATCTTTGATTTTAAATCTTACGATCTTTGAGTTTCAGTCTTGCGATCTTTGAGTTTCAATCTTGCCATCTTTTAGTTTCAATTTTGCGATCTTTGAGTTTTAAACTTGCGATCTTTGTGGTTCAATCTTGCTATCTTTGAGTTTCAATCTTGCGATTTTTGAGTTTCAATCTTGCGATCTTTGAGTTTCAATCTTGCAATCTCTAAATTTAAATCTTGCGATCTTTGAGTTTTATTCTTGCGATATTTGTGTTTTAATCTTGTGATCTTTTGGTTTCAATCTTGCGATCTTTGAGTTTCAATCTTGCGATCTTTGAGTTTCAATCTTGCTATCTTTGAGTTTCAATCTTGCTATCTTTGAGTTTCAATCTTGCGATCTTTGAGTTTTAATCATGCGATCTTTGAGTTTCAATCCTGCGATCTTTGAGTTTAATTCTTGCGATCTTTGAGTTTCAATCTTGCCATCTTTGAGTTTCAATCTTGCCATCTTTGAGTTTATTTCTTGCGAATTTAGTTTAAATCTTGCCATCTTTGAGTTTTATTTTTTCGATCTTTGAGTTTCAATCTTGCGATCTTTGAATTTCAATCTTGCCATCTATGAGTTTAAATCTTGTGATCTTTGAGTTTCAATCATGCGATCTTTGAGTTTCAATCTTGCGATCTTTTAGTTTCAAACTTGCTATCTTTGAATTTCAATCTTGCGATCTTCGAGTTTCAATCTTTCGATCTTTGAGTTTCAATCTTGCGATCTTTGAGTTTCAATCTTGTGATCTTTAAGTTTCAATCTTGCGATCTTTGAGTTTCAATCTTGCGATCTTTGAGTTTCAATCTTCCGATCTTTGAGTTTCAATCTTGCTATCTTTAAGTTGCAATCTTGCGAACTTTGAGTTTCAATCTTGCGATTTTTGAGTTTCAATCTTGCGATCTTTGAGTTTCAATCTTGCGATCTTTGAGTTTCAATCTTGCAATCTAAGTTTCAATCTTGCGATCTTTGAGTTTTAATCTTGCAATATTTGAGTTTTAACCTTGTGATCTTTTGGTTTCAATCTTGCGATCTTTGAGTTTCAATCTTGCGATCTTTGAGTTACAATCCTGCATTCTTTGAGTTTCAATCCTTCGATCTTTGAGTTTTAATCTTGCGATCTTTGGGTCTCATTCTTGCGATTTTTGATTTTCAATCTTGCGATCTTTTAGTTTCAATCTTGACATCTTTGAGTTTCAATCTTGCGATTTTTGAGTTTCAATCATGCGATCTTTGAGTTTCAAACTTGCTATCCTTGAGTTTCAAGATTGCGATCTTTGAGTTTTAATCTTGCTATCTTTAAGTTTCAATCTTGCAATCTTTAAGATTCAATCTTGCAATCTTTGAGATTCAATCTTGCTATCTTTGAGTTTGAATCTTGCAATCTTTGAGTTTCAATCTTGCGATCTTTGAGTTTCAATCTTGCGATCTTTGAGTTTTAATCTTGCGATCTTTGAGTTTCAATCTTGCTATCTTTAAGTTTCAATCTTGCGATCTTTGAGTTTCAATCTTGCCATCTTTGAGTTTCAATTTTGCGATCTTTGAGTTTTAAACTTGCGATCTTTGTGGTTCAATCTTGCTATCTTTGAGTTTCAATCTTGCGATATTTGAGTTTCAATCTTGCGATCTTTGAGTTTCAATCTTGCAATCTAAGTTTCAATCTTGCGATCTTTGAGTTTTAATCTTGCGATCTTTGAGTTTTAATCTTGTGATCTTTTGGTTTCAATCTTGCGATCTTTGAGTTTCAATCTTGCGATCTTTGAGTTTCAATCTTGCTATCTTTGAGTTTCAATCTTGCGATCTTTGAGTTTCAATCTTGCGATCTTTGAGTTTCAATCTTGCGATCTTTGATTTTCAATCTTGCGATCTTTGAGTTTCAATCTTGCGATCTTTGAGTTTCAATCTTGCGATCTTTGAGTTTCAATCTTGCGATCTTTGAGTTTCAATCTTGCGATCTTTGAGTTTCAATCTTGCGATCTTTGAGTTTCAATCTTGCGATCTTTGAGTTTCAATCTTGCGATCTTTGAGTTTCAATCTTGCGATCTTTGAGTTTCAATCTTGCGATCTTTGAGTTTCAATCTTGCGATCTTTGAGTTTCAATCTTGCGATCTTTGAGTTTCAATCTTGCGATCTTTGAGTTTCAATCTTGCGATCTTTGAGTTTCAATCTTGCGATCTTTGAGTTTCAATCTTGCGATCTTTGAGTTTCAATCTTGCGATCTTTGAGTTTCAATCTTGCGATCTTTGAGTTTCAATCTTGCGATCTTTGAGTTTCAATCTTGCGATCTTTGAGTTTCAATCTTGCGATCTTTGAGTTTCAATCTTGCGATCTTTGAGTTTCAATCTTGCGATCTTTGAGTTTCAATCTTGCGATCTTTGAGTTTCAATCTTGCGATCTTTGAGTTTCAATCTTGCGATCTTTGAGTTTCAATCTTGCGATCTTTGAGTTTAAAATTGGGGAAACTTTTTATTTAATCTTCATCTTTTTTTCTCTTGCATCTTTTAGTTTATCTTGCAAATTTTTTTTTTTAAATTTTTATCTTTGGTTTTTTTTTCGATTTTGGTTCAACTTGCATCTTTGATTTCAATCTTTCATTTTTGATTTAATCCCTTATCTTTGAGTTTAATCTTTCATCTTTGGTTTTATTTTTGCGTTTTTTTTTTTAACTTGCATTTTGTTTTAACGGATCTTTGGTTTTTAATTTCGTTTTGAGTTTCAAACTTTCGACTTTGAGTTTTAAATTTTTGCATCCTTTTTTAGGTTTTTTTTAAAACTTCATCTTTAGTTTCAATCTTGCAAACTTTAAATTCAATCTTGCACTTTGAGTTTTTAAATTTTTGCATTTTTGAGTTTTAATCTTCATCTTTGAGTTTTAATTTGGATTTTTGAGTTTCAATATTTTGATCTTTAGTTTTAACTTGCTTTTGAGTTTTAACCTTTATCTTTTTAAGTTTTTTAATCTTGCATCTTTGAGTTCAATCTTCCCTCTTTTATTTCAAAAATTTCGATCTTTGAGTTTTAAACTTGCGATCTTTTTTTTGGGTTTTAATCTTGCATCTTTAGTTTTAAACTTGCATTTTAGTTTCAATCTTGCATTTTGAGTTTCAAAACTTGCAAAATCTAAGTTTTCAATTTTCGATTTTGAGTTTTAAACTTTCATTTTAGTTTTTTAACCTTGTATCTTTTGGTTTTTAATCTTGCTCTTTGAGTTTAAACTTTCATCTTTGAGTTTCAATCCTGCATTTTTTGGTTTTCAATCCCTTCGATCTTTGGTTTTTTCTTCGATCTTGGGTTTTATTTTTGCATCTTTTATTTTTAATCGCGATCTTTAGTTTCAATCTTGAAACTTTTTAGTTTTATCTTGTATTTTTTGTTTCAATCTTGCATCTTTGAGTTTTTAATCTTTCGATTTTGAGTTTCAATCTTGCGATCTTTGAGTTTTTTAATTTTTAAACTTTAAAATTTTTAATCTTATCTTTGAGTTTTTAATTTTTGCGATTTTGAATTTTCAACTGTGATCTTTTTGGGTTTTTAATCTTGCGATTTTGATTTCAATCTTTCATCTTTGAGTTTAATCGCATTTTTGAGTTTTTCAAAACTTGCGATCTTTGATTTTTCAATCTTGCGATCTTTTAATTTTTAAAACTTTCTCTTTAGTTTTTTAATCTTTTTGATCTTTGAGTTTTTAATCTTGCATTTTGTTTCAATCTTTATCTTTTTATTTCAAACTTGCGATTTTTTGATTTCATCTTTCGACTTTGAGTTTCAAAACTTTGTTTTTAAACCTTTTATTTAAAACTTGCGTCTTTGATTTCAATCTTGTATCTTTTTATTTTTTAAACTTCGATTTTGAGTTTCATTGCGATCTTTAGTTTCAATCTTGCCATCTTTTTTTTTCAATTTTGCGATCTTTTAGTTTTAAACTTGCGATCTTTTTTTCAATCTTTCATCTTTGAGTTTAATCTTCGATTTTGAGTTTTTAAACTTTCGATCTTTGATTTCAATCTTGCAAACTTAAATTTAATCTTGCGATTTTTTAGTTTTTAATCCTTTCGTTTTGGTTTTTTAACTTGTACTTTTTTTTAATCTTGCGACTTTGATTTTTAATCTTGCGATCTTTGATTTTAATCTTCATCTTTAGTTAAAAATTGCAAAAATTTAGTTTAATCTTGGATCTTTTAGTTTTTTTTGGATCTTTGAGTTTAACTTTCAATTTTTTTTTTCAATCTTTCATCTTGAGTTTCAAACTTGGGGATTTTGAGGTTTTTAACTTTCGTCTTTTATTTAATCTTCATAATTTCAATCTTCGACTTTATTTAATCTTGGTTTTGTTTAATTTTGATTTTGGTTTCAATCTGCGATTTTTTGAGTTTAATCTCGACATTGATTTCAAAATTGCTTCTTTAGTTTTAATCTTCATTTTTAATTTAATCTTCGATTTTTTTTTGTTTCAATCTTTGGGTCTTTGATTTCAAACTTGGGATCTTTGATTTAACTTTTGGATCTTTTTGGTTTTAATCTTTTCATTTTGATTTTAAATTGCGACCTTTTATTTCAATTTTTTATCTTTGAGTTTCAATCTTTGGGATCTTTGATTTTAAAACTTGGGGTCTTTGAGTTTTAATCTTGCAAATTTTTTGGTTTTAATTTTGGGTCTTTTGGGTTTTAATCTTGCGTCTTTTAGTTTCAATCTTGCATCTTTAGTTTCAATTTTTCATCTTTAGTTTAACTTGCATCTTTGGTTTCAATCTTTCAACTTTGATTTCAATCTTGCGATTTTTGAGTTTCAATTTGCGTTTTTTGTTTCAATCGGTTTAAATCTTTATTTAATCTTCGATCTTTTTTTTTTAAATTTCAATTTGGTTTTTAACTTTGAGGTTCAACTTGCGATTTTGAGTTTCAATCTTGCATCTTTAGTTTCAACTTTGCTTCTTTGAGTTTCAAATTTCATCTTTGAGTTTTAAAACTTGCATCTTTGTTTTTTTCTGCGATCTTTATTTCAATCTGCGATCTTTAGTTTAATTTTTGCATCTTTGAGTTTATTTTGCCATTTTGAGTTTCAAAATTTTTACTTTGAGTTTACTTGCAAATTTAGTTTAAATTTTGCCCATCTTTGAGTTTTATTTTTCGATCTTTGGTTTTAATCTTGCATCTTTAAATTTTAATCTTTCCATCTTTATTTTTAAACTTGTATCTTTGAGTTTAATCTGCTCTTTGATTTCAATTTGCGATCTTTTAGTTTTAACTTTATCTTTAATTTCAATCTTGCGATCTTGAGTTTTAATCTTTCATCTTTTAGTTTTAATTTGCGATCTTTTTTGAGTTTCAATCTTGTATCTTTAAATTTTTAATCTTGCGATTTTAGTTTCAATCTTGCGATCTTTGAGTTTCAATCTTTTATCTTTAGTTTCAATCTTGCATCTTTAAATTAATCTTGCGAAAACCTTTGAGGTTTTCAAATCTTTGGAATTTGGGTTTTTTATTTCCCCCAATCTTTTTCAAAACTTTTTTGAGTTTTTTCTTGCATTTTGGTTTTAAACTTGGATCTTTTGGGGTTTTAACTTGCGATCTTTAGTTTCAATCTTGCATCTTTGAGTTCAATTTCTTTTTTTTTCCGATCTTTGATTTAATCTTATTTGGGGTTATTTTTTTAAATTGGGATCTTTTGCGACTTTGGTTTCAAACTTGCGATTTTTGATTTCAAAATCTTTGGCATCCCTTTGGGGGAATTTTTTAAAATTCTTTTAGAATTTCTTTATTTCAATTTTTAATTTTGCAATTTTCCTTTAATTTTTCCCCTCTTTGGTTTTCGAAACTTGAGTTTAATCTTTTTGGTTTTAATCATTTGTTTTTAACCTTTTTGATTTTTTTTTTTTGGGTTTTAAACCATCTTTTGGGCCCCTCTTTTAGTTTCAATCTTGCATCTTTGATTTTTAACAATCCGTTTTCATCTTTAGTTTCAATCTTCATCTTTTAGTTTAATTTTGCGATCTTTGGGTTTTTTTCTTTTTCTTGCAACTTTGAGTTTCAATCTTGCGGATTTTAACTTTTTTTTTCAACCAATTTTTAAATTTAAACTTCTTTTGAGTTTTAATCTTGCGGGAAATTTTTTTTTTTTTTGAGTTCAATCTTTCGATCTTTGATTTCAACTTGGCTATCTTTAATTTCAACCAAAAGAAACTTTTGGGTCTTTAAGTTTTTTAAAACTTTCTTTTTTTCTTTCAGTTTCAACCTTCGGAATCTTTAAAGTTTTTAATCTTGGCAATTTTTTTGAGTTCAATCTTCATCTTTGAGTTTAATTTGCAAACTTTTATTTCAATCTTGGATCTTTGATTTCAATCTTGCGATTTTGAGTTTTTAAACTTTCTCTTTGATTTCAATTTTTATTTTGTTTTAAACCTTTTTGTTTAATCTTCGATCTTTGGTTTCAATCTTGATCTTTTATTTAATTTTGGATCTTTGAGTTTTTTCTTGCGATCTTTGGGTTTTAATCTTGCATCTTTAGTTTCAATTTTGCGATTTTTGGTTTTAACTTGCGATCTTTGGTTCAATCTTCAATCTTTAGTTTCAATCTTTCGATTTTGAGTTTAAAACTTTTCGATTTTTGTTTTAACTTGGTGATCTTTTGGTTTCAATCTGCGATCTTTTATTTAAAACTTGCGATCTTTTTGGGTTTTAATCTTGCATCTTTAGTTTCAATCTTTCGATCTTTTATTTCAATCCCAAACGGGGTTCGATCTTGAGTTTCAATTTTGCGATTTTTAATTTCAATCTTTGGTCTTTATTTTCAATCTTGCGAAATTTTTTGATTTCAAATCATCCCACCTTTTAGTTTCAAAAAATTTCATTTTGAGTTTCAATCGCATTTTTTTAAAATTTCATCGGTTTTCGATCTTTTTTTTCCCCCGGTTTATCTTTCGATCTTTGAGAATTCCAATCTTGGATCTTTGAGTTTTTAAACTTGCGATCTTTGGTTTTAAACTTGCATCTTTGAGTTTAATTTTTTGCGATTTAGTTTAATCTTGCATCTTTGAGTTTTAATTTTTCATCTTTTATTTAAAACTTGCGATTTTGATTTTAATCTTGCCATTTTGGTTTTAAAAATTTTGATCTTTTTGGGTTTAATCTGCGATCTTTGAGTTTCAATCTTGCGTCTTTAGTTTCAAACTTGTTTTTTTAATTTCAATCTTGGATCTTTTGTTTAAAATCATTTAAATTCAAATTTGGGTCTTTAGTTTCAAACTTGCGATCTTTGAGTTTCAATTTGCGATTTTTAGTTTCAATCTTCGATCTTTAGTTTTCAATCTTGCATCTTTTTAATTTCAATCTTTGGGCTTTGAGTTTCAATCTTGCGATTTTTGAGTTTCAATCTTGCATCTTTGAGTTTAAACTTGCATCGGTTTTTGGATTGGTTTTAATCTTGCATCTTTGATTTTTAATTTTGCGATCTTTGGTTTTTTTAATTTTTTTTAATTTTCATCTTTGATTTTTAATCTTTTTCGATTTTGATTTAAATTTTTTTTTTTGCCCTTTTATTTCAAAATTTCATTTGAGTTTAATCTTGCATTTTGATTTTTTTTCTTGGATTTTTGGGTTTAAAACTTGCATCTTTGATTTTAATTTCGATCTTTGAGTTCAAATCTTTCATCTTTTGATTTCAATCTTCCATCTTTTAGTTTAATCTTGGATCTTTGGTTAAAAAAATTTCGATCTTTGTTTTCAATTTTTTGCAAATTTTCTTTTAGTTTCAACTTGCTTTTTGATTTCAATCTTTCAACTTATTTTTTAACTTCATCTTTTAGTTTAAATTTTGCGATTTTTGGTTTTTTAAACTTGTATCTTTGTTTCAATCTTGCATTTTGGTTTTAATCTTGCAAACTTTTAGTTTTTAATCTTCATCTTTGAGTTTAATCTTTCAAAACTTTAGTTCAAAACTTGCGACTTTTATTTAAACTTGCATTTTTGAGTTTAATCTTCGATCTTTGAGTTTTTCAATTTCCCTTGGCCCGATCTTTGAGTTTCAAAATCTTGGTTTATTTCCTTTTTTTTTAATTTTTTCAAACTTTGCATCTTTGAGTTTCAAATTTTTCGATTTTTATTTCAATCTTCCATCTTGAGTTTAAAAACTTTATCTTTTGTTTTTAATCTTTCGACTTTGAGTTTAATCTTTCCGGGAAATTTTCTTTGGTTTTAATCTTTCGATCTTTAGTTTTTAAACTTTTGATCTTTTAGTTTCAATTTGCATCTTTTATTTTAATTTTGATCTTTAGTTTTTTCTTGCATTTTGGTTTTTTAACTTTGGGCTTTGGTTTCAATCTTCCCATCTTTTTAGTTTCAATCGTTTTAAACTTTTTTTGGTTTCAATCTTTCATTTTGAGTTTCAATCTTCGATCTTTTAGTTTTAATCTTGGGGGATCTTTGGTTTCAATTTTCTTAAGCGGGGTCTTTGATTTTTTTCAAAATTTTCTTGGATCTTTGGGTTTCAATCTTGCTTTTTGAGTTTTAATCTTTCGATCTTTTAGTTTTTCATCTTTTGGGAGATCTTTGATTTAATCTTGGATCTTTTTTCATTTTTTGCATTTTTTTGATTTTTAATCTTTCGTTTTATTTCAACTTGATCTTTTATTTCAATTGCGTTTTTAGTTTAATCTGCGATCTTTTGGGTTTTAAATTTCCTTGACAAATTTCCCCTTAGTTTTAAACTTGCATCTTTAATTTTAAAACTTCATCTTTAGTTTTAATCTTGCAAACTTTAGTTTTAATCTTGCCATCTTTAGTTTAATTTGCATCTTTTATTTAATCTTGCGATCTTTTTGGTTTTTAATTTTTTGGCTTTTTTTTTTCCTCTTTAGTTTTTCCAAACAATTTTTTTGCGATCTTTGAGTTTAATCTTGCCATTTGGTTTTTAAATTTTTGGGTTTTTTGGTTTTTAACTTGCGATCTTTGTTTCAATCTTGCATCTTTGATTTCAATCTTCATATTTAGTTTTCAAAACTTCAAAATTTGGTTTTAATCTTGGAAACTAATTTAAACTTTTCGATCTTTTATTTTAATCTTGCATTTTGAGTTTAACCCTTTTGGGTCTTTTGGGTTTTAAACTTGCGATCTTTGAGTTTAAAACTTGGATCTTTGAGTTTCAATCCCGCATTTTTTGAGTTTCAATCCTTCGATCTTTGAGTTTTTTTCTTGCGATCTTTGGGTTTCATTTTTGGATCTTTGATTTTCAATCTTTTCGATTTTAGTTTCAATCTTTAAAACTTTGAGTTTCAACTTGCTATTTTTTGGTTTCAAAACTTCGTTTTGGGGTTTTAATCTTCGATCTTTAGTTTTAATCTTGCGATCTTTGATTTTTAATCTTGTGATCTTTTAGTTTTTAAATTTTGTTTGTCTTTGATTTAATCTTGCGATCTTTGAATTTCAATCTTGGATCTTTGAGTTTTTAATCTTCGATTTTTGAGTTTCAATCTGCATCTTTGGTTTTTAATCTGCGATATTTTGGGTTTAAACTTGGATCTTTTGGTTTCACTTGCGACTTTGAATTTCAAACTTGCATCTTTGATTTTAATCTTTCATCTTTAGTTTCAATCTTGCGACTTTTATTTTTAATCTTTACTTTGAGTTTCATCTTGCGATTTTGAGTTTCAATCTGCGATTTTTAGTTTCAAATTCATTTTTTATTTAATTTGCGATCTTTGATTTAATCTTTTTGGATCTTTGATTTTTTAAACTTCATTTGAGTTTCATCTTTCATCTTTAAGTTTCAACTTGCCATCTTTAGGGGTTTTAATTTTGCATCTTTGAGTTTTTAAAATTTCGATCTTTGGGGGTTTAATCTTTTATTTTGATTTTAATCTTTCATTTTTGAGTTTTTAACTTGCGATCTTTGATTTCAAACTTGCAAACTTAAATTTCAATCTTGCATCTTTGAGTTTCAATTTGCGATCTTTGAGTTTCAATCTTGCGATCTTTGAGTTTCAATCTTGCATTCTTTGAGTTTCAATCATGCATCTTTGAGATTTAATCTTGCTATCTTTGAGTTTCAATCTTGCAATCTTTGAGTTTCAATCTTGCGATCTTTGAGTTTTAATATTGCGATCTTTGAGTTTTAATCTTGCGATCTTTGAGTTTCAATCTTGCGATCTTTGAGTTTCAATCTTGCGATCTTTGAGTTTCAATCTTGCGATCTTTGAGTTTCAATCTTGCATCTTTGAGTTTAATTCTTTGCGGAATCTTATTTTGATTCAATCTTGCCATCTTTGAGTTTCAATTTTGCGATCTTTGAGTTTCAATCTTGCGATCTTTGATTTCAATCTTGCCATCTATGAGTTTAATCTTGCGATCTTTGAGTTTAAATCATTGCGATCTTTGAGTTTCAATTTGCGATCTTTAGTTTCAATCTTGCGATCTTTGAATTTCAATCTTGCGATCTTCGAGTTTCAATCTTTCGATCTTTGAGTTTCAATCTTGCGATCTTTGAGTTTTAATCTTGCTTGATCTTTGAGTTTCAATCTTGCGATCTTTGAGTTTCAATCTTCCGATCTTTGAGTTTCAATTTGCAAAATTTTTATTTTAAACCTTTGGGTTTTTGGTTTAACTTTGGTTTTTTTTTCAATCTTTTTTTTTTTTTTTTTTTTTTTTTTTTTTTTTTTTTTTTTTTTTTTTTTTTTTTTTTTTTTTTTTTTTTTTTTTTTTTTTTTTTTTTTTTTTTTTTTTTTTTTTTTTTTTTTTTTTTTTTTTTTTTTTTTTTTTTTTTTTTTTTTTTTTTTTTTTTTTTTTTTTTTTTTTTTTTTTTTTTTTTTTTTTTTTTTTTTTTTTTTTTTTTTTTTTTTTTTTTTTTTTTTTTTTTTTTTTTTTTTTTTTTTTTTTTTTTTTTTTTTTTTTTTTTTTTTTTTTTTTTTTTTTTTTTTTTTTTTTTTTTTTTTTTTTTTTTTTTTTTTTTTTTTTTTTTTTTTTTTTTTTTTTTTTTTTTTTTTTTTTTTTTTTTTTTTTTTTTTTTTTTTTTTTTTTTTTTTTTTTTTTTTTTTTTTTTTTTTTTTTTTTTTTTTTTTTTTTTTTTTTTTTTTTTTTTTTTTTTTTTTTTTTTTTTTTTTTTTTTTTTTTTTTTTTTTTTTTTTTTTTTTTTTTTTTTTTTTTTTTTTTTTTTTTTTTTTTTTTTTTTTTTTTTTTTTTTTTTTTTTTTTTTTTTTTTTTTTTTTTTTTTTTTTTTTTTTTTTTTTTTTTTTTTTTTTTTTTTTTTTTTTTTTTTTTTTTTTTTTTTTTTTTTTTTTTTTTTTTTTTTTTTTTTTTTTTTTTTTTTTTTTTTTTTTTTTTTTTTTTTTTTTTTTTTTTTTTTTTTTTTTTTTTTTTTTTTTTTTTTTTTTTTTTTTTTTTTTTTTTTTTTTTTTTTTTTTTTTTTTTTTTTTTTTTTTTTTTTTTTTTTTTTTTTTTTTTTTTTTTTTTTTTTTTTTTTTTTTTTTTTTTTTTTTTTTTTTTTTTTTTTTTTTTTTTTTTTTTTTTTTTTTTTTTTTTTTTTTTTTTTTTTTTTTTTTTTTTTTTTTTTTTTTTTTTTTTTTTTTTTTTTTTTTTTTTTTTTTTTTTTTTTTTTTTTTTTTTTTTTTTTTTTTTTTTTTTTTTTTTTTTTTTTTTTTTTTTTTTTTTTTTTTTTTTTTTTTTTTTTTTTTTTTTTTTTTTTTTTTTTTTTTTTTTTTTTTTTTTTTTTTTTTTTTTTTTTTTTTTTTTTTTTTTTTTTTTTTTTTTTTTTTTTTTTTTTTTTTTTTTTTTTTTTTTTTTTTTTTTTTTTTTTTTTTTTTTTTTTTTTTTTTTTTTTTTTTTTTTTTTTTTTTTTTTTTTTTTTTTTTTTTTTTTTTTTTTTTTTTTTTTTTTTTTTTTTTTTTTTTTTTTTTTTTTTTTTTTTTTTTTTTTTTTTTTTTTTTTTTTTTTTTTTTTTTTTTTTTTTTTTTTTTTTTTTTTTTTTTTTTTTTTTTTTTTTTTTTTTTTTTTTTTTTTTTTTTTTTTTTTTTTTTTTTTTTTTTTTTTTTTTTTTTTTTTTTTTTTTTTTTTTTTTTTTTTTTTTTTTTTTTTTTTTTTTTTTTTTTTTTTTTTTTTTTTTTTTTTTTTTTTTTTTTTTTTTTTTTTTTTTTTTTTTTTTTTTTTTTTTTTTTTTTTTTTTTTTTTTTTTTTTTTTTTTTTTTTTTTTTTTTTTTTTTTTTTTTTTTTTTTTTTTTTTTTTTTTTTTTTTTTTTTTTTTTTTTTTTTTTTTTTTTTTTTTTTTTTTTTTTTTTTTTTTTTTTTTTTTTTTTTTTTTTTTTTTTTTTTTTTTTTTTTTTTTTTTTTTTTTTTTTTTTTTTTTTTTTTTTTTTTTTTTTTTTTTTTTTTTTTTTTTTTTTTTTTTTTTTTTTTTTTTTTTTTTTTTTTTTTTTTTTTTTTTTTTTTTTTTTTTTTTTTTTTTTTTTTTTTTTTTTTTTTTTTTTTTTTTTTTTTTTTTTTTTTTTTTTTTTTTTTTTTTTTTTTTTTTTTTTTTTTTTTTTTTTTTTTTTTTTTTTTTTTTTTTTTTTTTTTTTTTTTTTTTTTTTTTTTTTTTTTTTTTTTTTTTTTTTTTTTTTTTTTTTTTTTTTTTTTTTTTTTTTTTTTTTTTTTTTTTTTTTTTTTTTTTTTTTTTTTTTTTTTTTTTTTTTTTTTTTTTTTTTTTTTTTTTTTTTTTTTTTTTTTTTTTTTTTTTTTTTTTTTTTTTTTTTTTTTTTTTTTTTTTTTTTTTTTTTTTTTTTTTTTTTTTTTTTTTTTTTTTTTTTTTTTTTTTTTTTTTTTTTTTTTTTTTTTTTTTTTTTTTTTTTTTTTTTTTTTTTTTTTTTTTTTTTTTTTTTTTTTTTTTTTTTTTTTTTTTTTTTTTTTTTTTTTTTTTTTTTTTTTTTTTTTTTTTTTTTTTTTTTTTTTTTTTTTTTTTTTTTTTTTTTTTTTTTTTTTTTTTTTTTTTTTTTTTTTTTTTTTTTTTTTTTTTTTTTTTTTTTTTTTTTTTTTTTTTTTTTTTTTTTTTTTTTTTTTTTTTTTTTTTTTTTTTTTTTTTTTTTTTTTTTTTTTTTTTTTTTTTTTTTTTTTTTTTTTTTTTTTTTTTTTTTTTTTTTTTTTTTTTTTTTTTTTTTTTTTTTTTTTTTTTTTTTTTTTTTTTTTTTTTTTTTTTTTTTTTTTTTTTTTTTTTTTTTTTTTTTTTTTTTTTTTTTTTTTTTTTTTTTTTTTTTTTTTTTTTTTTTTTTTTTTTTTTTTTTTTTTTTTTTTTTTTTTTTTTTTTTTTTTTTTTTTTTTTTTTTTTTTTTTTTTTTTTTTTTTTTTTTTTTTTTTTTTTTTTTTTTTTTTTTTTTTTTTTTTTTTTTTTTTTTTTTTTTTTTTTTTTTTTTTTTTTTTTTTTTTTTTTTTTTTTTTTTTTTTTTTTTTTTTTTTTTTTTTTTTTTTTTTTTTTTTTTTTTTTTTTTTTTTTTTTTTTTTTTTTTTTTTTTTTTTTTTTTTTTTTTTTTTTTTTTTTTTTTTTTTTTTTTTTTTTTTTTTTTTTTTTTTTTTTTTTTTTTTTTTTTTTTTTTTTTTTTTTTTTTTTTTTTTTTTTTTTTTTTTTTTTTTTTTTTTTTTTTTTTTTTTTTTTTTTTTTTTTTTTTTTTTTTTTTTTTTTTTTTTTTTTTTTTTTTTTTTTTTTTTTTTTTTTTTTTTTTTTTTTTTTTTTTTTTTTTTTTTTTTTTTTTTTTTTTTTTTTTTTTTTTTTTTTTTTTTTTTTTTTTTTTTTTTTTTTTTTTTTTTTTTTTTTTTTTTTTTTTTTTTTTTTTTTTTTTTTTTTTTTTTTTTTTTTTTTTTTTTTTTTTTTTTTTTTTTTTTTTTTTTTTTTTTTTTTTTTTTTTTTTTTTTTTTTTTTTTTTTTTTTTTTTTTTTTTTTTTTTTTTTTTTTTTTTTTTTTTTTTTTTTTTTTTTTTTTTTTTTTTTTTTTTTTTTTTTTTTTTTTTTTTTTTTTTTTTTTTTTTTTTTTTTTTTTTTTTTTTTTTTTTTTTTTTTTTTTTTTTTTTTTTTTTTTTTTTTTTTTTTTTTTTTTTTTTTTTTTTTTTTTTTTTTTTTTTTTTTTTTTTTTTTTTTTTTTTTTTTTTTTTTTTTTTTTTTTTTTTTTTTTTTTTTTTTTTTTTTTTTTTTTTTTTTTTTTTTTTTTTTTTTTTTTTTTTTTTTTTTTTTTTTTTTTTTTTTTTTTTTTTTTTTTTTTTTTTTTTTTTTTTTTTTTTTTTTTTTTTTTTTTTTTTTTTTTTTTTTTTTTTTTTTTTTTTTTTTTTTTTTTTTTTTTTTTTTTTTTTTTTTTTTTTTTTTTTTTTTTTTTTTTTTTTTTTTTTTTTTTTTTTTTTTTTTTTTTTTTTTTTTTTTTTTTTTTTTTTTTTTTTTTTTTTTTTTTTTTTTTTTTTTTTTTTTTTTTTTTTTTTTTTTTTTTTTTTTTTTTTTTTTTTTTTTTTTTTTTTTTTTTTTTTTTTTTTTTTTTTTTTTTTTTTTTTTTTTTTTTTTTTTTTTTTTTTTTTTTTTTTTTTTTTTTTTTTTTTTTTTTTTTTTTTTTTTTTTTTTTTTTTTTTTTTTTTTTTTTTTTTTTTTTTTTTTTTTTTTTTTTTTTTTTTTTTTTTTTTTTTTTTTTTTTTTTTTTTTTTTTTTTTTTTTTTTTTTTTTTTTTTTTTTTTTTTTTTTTTTTTTTTTTTTTTTTTTTTTTTTTTTTTTTTTTTTTTTTTTTTTTTTTTTTTTTTTTTTTTTTTTTTTTTTTTTTTTTTTTTTTTTTTTTTTTTTTTTTTTTTTTTTTTTTTTTTTTTTTTTTTTTTTTTTTTTTTTTTTTTTTTTTTTTTTTTTTTTTTTTTTTTTTTTTTTTTTTTTTTTTTTTTTTTTTTTTTTTTTTTTTTTTTTTTTTTTTTTTTTTTTTTTTTTTTTTTTTTTTTTTTTTTTTTTTTTTTTTTTTTTTTTTTTTTTTTTTTTTTTTTTTTTTTTTTTTTTTTTTTTTTTTTTTTTTTTTTTTTTTTTTTTTTTTTTTTTTTTTTTTTTTTTTTTTTTTTTTTTTTTTTTTTTTTTTTTTTTTTTTTTTTTTTTTTTTTTTTTTTTTTTTTTTTTTTTTTTTTTTTTTTTTTTTTTTTTTTTTTTTTTTTTTTTTTTTTTTTTTTTTTTTTTTTTTTTTTTTTTTTTTTTTTTTTTTTTTTTTTTTTTTTTTTTTTTTTTTTTTTTTTTTTTTTTTTTTTTTTTTTTTTTTTTTTTTTTTTTTTTTTTTTTTTTTTTTTTTTTTTTTTTTTTTTTTTTTTTTTTTTTTTTTTTTTTTTTTTTTTTTTTTTTTTTTTTTTTTTTTTTTTTTTTTTTTTTTTTTTTTTTTTTTTTTTTTTTTTTTTTTTTTTTTTTTTTTTTTTTTTTTTTTTTTTTTTTTTTTTTTTTTTTTTTTTTTTTTTTTTTTTTTTTTTTTTTTTTTTTTTTTTTTTTTTTTTTTTTTTTTTTTTTTTTTTTTTTTTTTTTTTTTTTTTTTTTTTTTTTTTTTTTTTTTTTTTTTTTTTTTTTTTTTTTTTTTTTTTTTTTTTTTTTTTTTTTTTTTTTTTTTTTTTTTTTTTTTTTTTTTTTTTTTTTTTTTTTTTTTTTTTTTTTTTTTTTTTTTTTTTTTTTTTTTTTTTTTTTTTTTTTTTTTTTTTTTTTTTTTTTTTTTTTTTTTTTTTTTTTTTTTTTTTTTTTTTTTTTTTTTTTTTTTTTTTTTTTTTTTTTTTTTTTTTTTTTTTTTTTTTTTTTTTTTTTTTTTTTTTTTTTTTTTTTTTTTTTTTTTTTTTTTTTTTTTTTTTTTTTTTTTTTTTTTTTTTTTTTTTTTTTTTTTTTTTTTTTTTTTTTTTTTTTTTTTTTTTTTTTTTTTTTTTTTTTTTTTTTTTTTTTTTTTTTTTTTTTTTTTTTTTTTTTTTTTTTTTTTTTTTTTTTTTTTTTTTTTTTTTTTTTTTTTTTTTTTTTTTTTTTTTTTTTTTTTTTTTTTTTTTTTTTTTTTTTTTTTTTTTTTTTTTTTTTTTTTTTTTTTTTTTTTTTTTTTTTTTTTTTTTTTTTTTTTTTTTTTTTTTTTTTTTTTTTTTTTTTTTTTTTTTTTTTTTTTTTTTTTTTTTTTTTTTTTTTTTTTTTTTTTTTTTTTTTTTTTTTTTTTTTTTTTTTTTTTTTTTTTTTTTTTTTTTTTTTTTTTTTTTTTTTTTTTTTTTTTTTTTTTTTTTTTTTTTTTTTTTTTTTTTTTTTTTTTTTTTTTTTTTTTTTTTTTTTTTTTTTTTTTTTTTTTTTTTTTTTTTTTTTTTTTTTTTTTTTTTTTTTTTTTTTTTTTTTTTTTTTTTTTTTTTTTTTTTTTTTTTTTTTTTTTTTTTTTTTTTTTTTTTTTTTTTTTTTTTTTTTTTTTTTTTTTTTTTTTTTTTTTTTTTTTTTTTTTTTTTTTTTTTTTTTTTTTTTTTTTTTTTTTTTTTTTTTTTTTTTTTTTTTTTTTTTTTTTTTTTTTTTTTTTTTTTTTTTTTTTTTTTTTTTTTTTTTTTTTTTTTTTTTTTTTTTTTTTTTTTTTTTTTTTTTTTTTTTTTTTTTTTTTTTTTTTTTTTTTTTTTTTTTTTTTTTTTTTTTTTTTTTTTTTTTTTTTTTTTTTTTTTTTTTTTTTTTTTTTTTTTTTTTTTTTTTTTTTTTTTTTTTTTTTTTTTTTTTTTTTTTTTTTTTTTTTTTTTTTTTTTTTTTTTTTTTTTTTTTTTTTTTTTTTTTTTTTTTTTTTTTTTTTTTTTTTTTTTTTTTTTTTTTTTTTTTTTTTTTTTTTTTTTTTTTTTTTTTTTTTTTTTTTTTTTTTTTTTTTTTTTTTTTTTTTTTTTTTTTTTTTTTTTTTTTTTTTTTTTTTTTTTTTTTTTTTTTTTTTTTTTTTTTTTTTTTTTTTTTTTTTTTTTTTTTTTTTTTTTTTTTTTTTTTTTTTTTTTTTTTTTTTTTTTTTTTTTTTTTTTTTTTTTTTTTTTTTTTTTTTTTTTTTTTTTTTTTTTTTTTTTTTTTTTTTTTTTTTTTTTTTTTTTTTTTTTTTTTTTTTTTTTTTTTTTTTTTTTTTTTTTTTTTTTTTTTTTTTTTTTTTTTTTTTTTTTTTTTTTTTTTTTTTTTTTTTTTTTTTTTTTTTTTTTTTTTTTTTTTTTTTTTTTTTTTTTTTTTTTTTTTTTTTTTTTTTTTTTTTTTTTTTTTTTTTTTTTTTTTTTTTTTTTTTTTTTTTTTTTTTTTTTTTTTTTTTTTTTTTTTTTTTTTTTTTTTTTTTTTTTTTTTTTTTTTTTTTTTTTTTTTTTTTTTTTTTTTTTTTTTTTTTTTTTTTTTTTTTTTTTTTTTTTTTTTTTTTTTTTTTTTTTTTTTTTTTTTTTTTTTTTTTTTTTTTTTTTTTTTTTTTTTTTTTTTTTTTTTTTTTTTTTTTTTTTTTTTTTTTTTTTTTTTTTTTTTTTTTTTTTTTTTTTTTTTTTTTTTTTTTTTTTTTTTTTTTTTTTTTTTTTTTGGGGGGGGGGGGGGGGGGGGGGGGGGGGGGGGGGGGGGGGGGGGGGGGGGGGGGGGGGGGGGGGGGGGGGGGGGGGGGGGGGGGGGGGGGGGGGGGGGGGGGGGGGGGGGGGGGGGGGGGGGGGGGGGGGGGGGGGGGGGGGGGGGGGGGGGGGGGGGGGGGGGGGGGGGGGGGGGGGGGGGGGGGGGGGGGGGGGGGGGGGGGGGGGGGGGGGGGGGGGGGGGGGGGGGGGGGGGGGGGGGGGGGGGGGGGGGGGGGGGGGGGGGGGGGGGGGGGGGGGGGGGGGGGGGGGGGGGGGGGGGGGGGGGGGGGGGGGGGGGGGGGGGGGGGGGGGGGGGGGGGGGGGGGGGGGGGGGGGGGGGGGGGGGGGGGGGGGGGGGGGGGGGGGGGGGGGGGGGGGGGGGGGGGGGGGGGGGGGGGGGGGGGGGGGGGGGGGGGGGGGGGGGGGGGGGGGGGGGGGGGGGGGGGGGGGGGGGGGGGGGGGGGGGGGGGGGGGGGGGGGGGGGGGGGGGGGGGGGGGGGGGGGGGGGGGGGGGGGGGGGGGGGGGGGGGGGGGGGGGGGGGGGGGGGGGGGGGGGGGGGGGGGGGGGGGGGGGGGGGGGGGGGGGGGGGGGGGGGGGGGGGGGGGGGGGGGGGGGGGGGGGGGGGGGGGGGGGGGGGGGGGGGGGGGGGGGGGGGGGGGGGGGGGGGGGGGGGGGGGGGGGGGGGGGGGGGGGGGGGGGGGGGGGGGGGGGGGGGGGGGGGGGGGGGGGGGGGGGGGGGGGGGGGGGGGGGGGGGGGGGGGGGGGGGGGGGGGGGGGGGGGGGGGGGGGGGGGGGGGGGGGGGGGGGGGGGGGGGGGGGGGGGGGGGGGGGGGGGGGGGGGGGGGGGGGGGGGGGGGGGGGGGGGGGGGGGGGGGGGGGGGGGGGGGGGGGGGGGGGGGGGGGGGGGGGGGGGGGGGGGGGGGGGGGGGGGGGGGGGGGGGGGGGGGGGGGGGGGGGGGGGGGGGGGGGGGGGGGGGGGGGGGGGGGGGGGGGGGGGGGGGGGGGGGGGGGGGGGGGGGGGGGGGGGGGGGGGGGGGGGGGGGGGGGGGGGGGGGGGGGGGGGGGGGGGGGGGGGGGGGGGGGGGGGGGGGGGGGGGGGGGGGGGGGGGGGGGGGGGGGGGGGGGGGGGGGGGGGGGGGGGGGGGGGGGGGGGGGGGGGGGGGGGGGGGGGGGGGGGGGGGGGGGGGGGGGGGGGGGGGGGGGGGGGGGGGGGGGGGGGGGGGGGGGGGGGGGGGGGGGGGGGGGGGGGGGGGGGGGGGGGGGGGGGGGGGGGGGGGGGGGGGGGGGGGGGGGGGGGGGGGGGGGGGGGGGGGGGGGGGGGGGGGGGGGGGGGGGGGGGGGGGGGGGGGGGGGGGGGGGGGGGGGGGGGGGGGGGGGGGGGGGGGGGGGGGGGGGGGGGGGGGGGGGGGGGGGGGGGGGGGGGGGGGGGGGGGGGGGGGGGGGGGGGGGGGGGGGGGGGGGGGGGGGGGGGGGGGGGGGGGGGGGGGGGGGGGGGGGGGGGGGGGGGGGGGGGGGGGGGGGGGGGGGGGGGGGGGGGGGGGGGGGGGGGGGGGGGGGGGGGGGGGGGGGGGGGGGGGGGGGGGGGGGGGGGGGGGGGGGGGGGGGGGGGGGGGGGGGGGGGGGGGGGGGGGGGGGGGGGGGGGGGGGGGGGGGGGGGGGGGGGGGGGGGGGGGGGGGGGGGGGGGGGGGGGGGGGGGGGGGGGGGGGGGGGGGGGGGGGGGGGGGGGGGGGGGGGGGGGGGGGGGGGGGGGGGGGGGGGGGGGGGGGGGGATCTTTGAGTTTCAATCTTGCGATCTTTGAGTTTCAATCTTGCAATCTAAGTTTCAAACTTGCGATCTTTGAGTTTTAATCTTGCAATATTTGAGTTTTAACCTTGTGATCTTTTGGTTTCAATCTTGCGATCTTTGAGTTTCAATCTTGCGATCTTTGAGTTACAATCCTGCATTCTTTGAGTTTCAATTCCCTTCGATCTTTGAGTTTTAATCTTGCGATCTTTGGGTCTCATTCCCTTTCGATCTTTGATTTTCAATCTTTTCGATCTTTTAGTTTCAATCTTGACATCTTTGAGTTTCAATCTTGCGATTTTTGAGTTTCAATCATGCGATCTTTGAGTTTCAAACTTGCTATCCTTGAGTTTTAAGATTGCGATCTTTGAGTTTTAATCTTGCTATCTTTAATTTTCAATCTTGCAATCTAAGATTTTAATTTCAATCTTTTAGTTCAAACTTGCTATCTTTGATTTGAATCTTGCAATCTTTTAGTTTTAATCTTGCATCTTTGAGTTTCAATCTTTCGATCTTTGATTTTAATCTTGCACTTTGATTTCAAAACTGCTATCTTTAAGTTTCATTTTTTGCGACTTTGAGTTTCAATCTTGCCCTCTTTGAGTTTTAATTTTGCATCTTTGAGTTTTAAAAATTTTCATCTTTGTGGTTAATCTTGCTTCTTTGAGTTTCATCTTCGATATTTGGTTCAATCTTGGATCTTTGAGTTTTAATCTTGCAAACTAAGTTTCAATCTTGCGATCTTTGGTTTTAATCTTGCGATATTTGAGTTTTAAAACCTGTGTCTTTTTTGGGTTTTAATCTTGCGATCTTTGAGTTCAATCTTGGATCTTTTAGTTTTTAATCCTGCTTTTTTGAGTTTCAATCCTTCGATCTTTTAGTTTTTAAACTTTCGTCTTTGGGTCTCATTCTTGCGATCTTTGATTTTCAATCTTGCGATCTTTTAGTTTCAATCTTGCATCTTTTAGTTCAATCTTGCATTTTTTGTTTTTAATCTTGGATCTTTTAGTTTCAATCTTGCGATCTTTGGTTTCAATCTTGCGATCTTTGAGTTTCAATCTTGTGATCTTTAAATTTAATCGTTTTTATCTTTGAGTTTTTTAAACTTCGATCTTGAATTTTAATCTTTGGGTCTTTTAGTTTCAATCTTTTCGATTTTTTAGTTTCTCAGCGATCTTTGAGTTTCAAAACTAGCGTCATTGATTTCAATCTTGCGGGTCTTTGGTTTCAATCTTGCGACTTTGAATTTCATCTTTCGATCTTTGAGTTCAATCTTTTGATTTTGAGTTTCAATCTTGCGATCTTTTTAATTTCAATCTTGTGAAACTTTTAGTTTCAAATTTGCGATTTTTGAGTTTCAATCCCTGCATCTTTAGTTTCAAACTTGCATCTTTGACTTTAAAACTTGCGATTTTGAGTTTAAATCTTTCGATCTTTGATTTTAAAACTTACGATCTTTGAGTTTCATCTTTCGATCTTAAGTTTTAATTTGCATCTTTTTAGTTTAATTTTGCGATCTTTGAGTTTAAATTCGATCTTTGTGGTTCAATCTTGCTATCTTTGAGTTTCAATCTTGCGATTTTCGAGTTTCAAACTTTCGATTTTGATTTCAATCTTGCAATCTCTAAATTTCAATCTTTCGATTTTGAGTTTTTAAACTTGCGAATTTGGGGTTTTAATCTTTTATCTTTTGGTTTCAATCTTGCGATCTTTGAGTTTCAATCTTTTTGATCTTTGTTTTCAATCTTGCTATCTTTTGTTTCATCTTGCAAACTTTGATTTTAATCTTGTGATCTTTGATTTTTTTCTTCGATCTTTAAATTTCAAACTTTCACTTTGAGTTTAAAACTTCGATCTCTGAGTTTTTAATTTGCGATCTTTGAGTTTAATCTTGCGATCTTTGAGTTTCAAAACTTTTCGATCCTTGAGTTTCAAACGTTCGATCTTTGAGTTTCAAACTTTTCGATCTTTAATTTTAAACATGTGATCTTTAAATTTCAAACTTGCGATTTTTGAGTTTCAAAACATTTTTTCCATTTTGATTTTTAAAATTTCTATCTTTGAGTTCAATCTTTCTATCTTTTTAGTTTCAAACTTTCGATATTTGATTTCAATTTTCGATCTTTGAGTTTTCAATCTTTTCGATCTTTTTAGTTTTTTTAAACGTTCGATCTTTGAGTTTTAATCTTGCGATCTTTTAATTTCAATCTTGTTTATCTTTGAGTTTCATCTTGCATTTTTGGGGTTTTTAAAAAATCCGATCTTTGAGTTTTAAATCTTGCGATCTTGAGTTTCAATCTTGCGATCTTGAGTTTTAATCTTGGATCTTTTAATTTCAATCTTTGGGTCTTTAGTTTAATCTTTGATCTTTGAGTTTCAATCTTGCGAAATTTTTAATTTCAATCTTGTTCTTTTGATTTCAAACTTGCGTTTTTTTTTAGTTTCAATCATGCGACCCTTTTAGTTTTTCAAAACTTGCCCCCTTTGGTTTCAATCTTGCATCTTTGATTTAATCTTTCGTCTTTGAGTTTCAAATCTTGCAATCTTTTAATTTAAAAACTTTGGGTCTTTTAGTTTTATTTTTTGCGATTTTGGTTTTTTCCAAAATTTTTTTTAATCATTTTTTTTTCATCTTTTTTAGTTTCAAATTTTTTTGCGATCTTTGAGTTTTAAACTTGCGATCTTTGGGTTAATCTTTCATCTTTGATTTCAATCTTTCGATTTTGAGTTTAAAATCTTGCAATCTCAAAAATTAATCTTGCATCTTTGAGTTTTTTCTTTCGATATTTTTTAAAACTTGTGATCTTTTGGTTTCAATCTTGCGACTTTTTATTTCAATCTTGCATCTTTGATTTTAAAACTTGTATTTTAGTTTCAATTTGCATCTTTGGTTTTAATCTTGGATCTTTTGAAAGTTTTAATTTTATTTTCATCTTTAAATTTTAAACTTTTGATCTTTGAGTTTAAATTCATCGATTTTAATTTTGAAAATTTCAATCTGCATCTTTGAGTTTCAAATCTTTGGCCCCATCTTTTTTTAAATTTTTTTATTTTCTTGCGAATTTGGTTTAATCTTTCCATTTTTGAGTTTTAAATTTTTTATCTTTGATTTCAATCTTTCATTTTGGGAATTTTCCAATCTTGCCATTTAATTTTTTTAAAATTTTTAAATCTTTTTTTAAACTTAAGGGTTTTAATCGCGATTTTGAGTTTCAATCTGCATTTTTTTTTTTTTTTGGGGTTTCAAAACCTTGCTTTTTTTTTTTTAATTTCAATCTTTTCCCATTTTTCGAGTTTTTTAAACTTCGATTTGGGGTTTAACTTGGATCTTTGGTTTCAATCCCTTTTTTTTTTTTGATCTTTTTTTTAAAGTTTCATTTTTTTGCGATCTTTTTTAGTTTTCCAACAATCTGCCGATCAAATTTTTAGTTTCCCAAAAACTTCCGGGATTTTTTTGGTTTTAATCCTTTTTTTAACCCTTTTTTTTGGCAATTTACTTTTGGAACCCTTTGAGTTTTTAATTTTTGCATTTTTTTTTTTGGGGTTTCAATCTTGCGGGTTTTTTTGGAGTTTCAAAAACTTGCGATCTTTGGGTTTTAATCTTGCAAATTTTGTTTCAATCTTGGATTTTTTTAATTTAATCTTGCATTTTGATTTTAACCTTGTGACTTTTTGGTTTCAATCTTGCGATTTTGAGTTTCAATCTTTCATCTTTGAGTTTTAAAATTGCATTTTTTTGAGTTTTTCAACCTTCGATTTTTTTGGTTTTTTTTCTTGCATCTTTGGTCTCATTCTTGCATCTTTGATTTTTTCAAACTTGCGATTTTTTATTTAATCTTGAAAACTTTATTTCAAATTTTCGTTTTTTGGGGGTTTAATCTTCGACTTGATTTTAATCTTGCATTTTGAGTTTCAATCTTGGATCTTTAGTTTAATCTTGGATCTTTTTTAATTTTTTTCAAACTTGCGATTTTGAATTTTAATTTTGATCTTTTGAGTTTAAACTTGGATTTTGATTTAATCTGGATCTTTGATTTCAATTTTCTTTTTTTTGATTTTTTCAATCTTGCGACTTGGTTTCAATTTTTTTCCTTTATTTTTTTTTTTGAGTTTCAATCTTGGCTTTAATTTTTTTGGGCTTTAAATTGCGATTTTGAGTTTTCCCAAACTTTGGCAACTTGATTTAAATCTTCAACTTTGAGTTTTTCAGTTTTTTTCGATCTTTGAGTTTTTCAAATTTTTTTTTGCCATCTTTTTAGTTTCAATTTTTTCGATCTTTGGTTTTAAACTTGCGACTTGTGTTCAAACTTGCTATCTTGAAATTTCAACTTGCGAAATTTTTAGTTTTAATTTGCAAATTTTTTTAAAAATTAATTTTCAAACTTGCAATTTTTTAACGGGTTTTTTAAAACTTTTGGGCTTTGAGTTTAATCTGCGTTTTTGGTTTTGTTTTAAACAAATTTTAAACTTTGGGTTTTAAATCTTGGACTTTGAGGTTTTTTTCCCAAACTTGCGATCTTAGTTTCAATCTTCATCTTTTAGTTTTTAATCTTGCTTTTTGGGTTTAAAACTTCGATCTTTTTTTTAATTTTATTTTGGAAGCGATCTTTGAGTTTCAATCTTTATCTTTAATTTAATCTTTGGGGAATTTTTTTTTGATTTTTAATCTGTCTTGAGTTTTAACTTCATTTTGAGTTTAAATTTTTTTTTTTTGGGCGAAAATTTAAGGTTTTAAATTTGCCCATCTTTTTTTTTTTTATTTTTTTTCAAACTTATTTTTAGTTTCAAACTTGCACTTTTTAATTTCAATCTTGCCAAAAAATTTTGGTTTTTAACTTGTTTTTGGTTTCAAATTTCGATCTTTAGTTTTTAATCTTGCATCTTTAGTTTCAACTTGCTATCTTTAATTTTAATCTTGCATCTTGATTTTAATCTTCATCTTTGAGTTTCCATCTTTCGATCTTTTATTTTTAATCTTGGATTTTAATTTTAATCTTCGATCTTTGGTTTTTAATCTTGGATCTTTATTTCAATTTGATCTTTTAGTTTTAAACTTGCATTTTTGGGTTTTTAAATTTTCCATCTTTGGTTTAAATTCTTCTTTTTTTTCCGATTTTGAGTTCAATCTTGCGATTTTGAGTTTCAATCTTCGATTTTGAGTTTTTAATCTTTCAAACTAAATTTCAAACTTTGCTTCTTTTGATTTTAATTTTTTGCAATTTTTTTTGGGTTTAAACCCCGGATCTTTTGGTTTCAATTTGCATTTTTGAGTTTCAACTTCGATCTTTTGAGTTTAACTTTCATCTTTGGGTTTTTAAATCTTCGATCTTTGATTTTAATCTTGCACTTTGTTCAATTTTGCATCTTTGATTTTTTCATTTTTGGCAACGATCTTTAGTTTCAATCTTGATCTTTGAGTTTAATTTTGCGATTTTTTTAATTTTTTCAATTTAAACGCTCTTTTGGGTTTAACTTGCTATTTTTCCTTTGAGGTTCAATTTTCGATTTTTGGTTTAATCTTCGGCTTCTTTTTTTTAATTTTTCAAAAACTTGGCCCAAATTTTCCCTTTTTTTAAGGATTTTTTTTCCCAAACTTGCCAATTTCTTTTTGAGAAAATTTCATTTCCCTTCTATCCTTTTTGTTGGTTTTGGAATCTTGCATTTTTTTTTTTAATTTTGGAAATTTTTTTGGATTTTTGAGGTTTTAATCTTAACGGTTTTAAATTTTGGTTTTAATTTAATCTCGTTTTGAGTTTTAATCTTGCATCTTTAGTTTCAATCTTTCATCTTTAATTTCAATTTGCATCTTTGAGTTTCAATTTTGCCCGGGGTTTTTTTTGGGGTTTTTTTTAAACTTTCGATTTTGTGTTCAAACTTTCATTTTGAGTTTAAACTTGCATATTTGAGTTTCCCAAACTTGCATCTTTGGTTTTTAATCTTTCAATCAAGTTTTCAAACTTGCGATCTTTTTAGTTTTAATCTTGCATATTTTTGTTTTAACCTTTTGGGTCTTTTTGGGTTTTAATCTTGCGATTTTGAGTTTCAAACTTTCATCTTTGGTTTCAATCCGCATTTTTTGAGTTTTAATCCTTCGATCTTTTTAGTTTTTTCTTGCGATCTTTGGGGGCTCATTCTTGGATCTTTGATTTTCAATCTGCGATTTTAGTTTCAACTTGACATCTTTGAGTTTCAATTTGCATTTTTTGGTTTAATCTTGCATCTTTGGTTTTAATCTTTCGACTTTTATTTCAATCTTGCGATCTTTGAGTTTTAATCTTGTGCTTTAAGTTTAATCTTTGACTTTGAGTTTCATCTTGCGACTTTGAATTTCAATCTTGTGATCTTTGAGTTTTAATCTTGCGATTTTTGAGTTTAATCATGCGATCTTTGAGTTTAAAACTAGCGTCATTAGTTTCAATCTTCGATCTTTGAGTTTCAATCTTGCGATCTTTGAATTTCAATCTTGCGACTTTGGTTTTAATCTTTTATCTTTGAGTTTCAATCTTTCGAATTTGAATTTTAATCTTTTGATCTTTGAGTTTTAATCTTGCGATTTTTGAGTTCAATATGCGATCTTTAGTTTCAACTTGCTTCTTGACTTTAAACTTCGACTTTGAGTTTTTAATCTTGCGATCTTTGATTTTTAAAACTTACGATCTTTGAGTTTTAGTTTGCGATCATTAAGTTTCAAATTTTCCCTCTTTAGTTTCAATTTTCGATCTTTGAGTTTTTTTAAATTGCGATCTTTTTGGTTTAATCTTTATCTTCGAGTTCAATTTGCGATTTTTTTGAGTTTTAAACTTGCGATCTTTGAGTTTCAATCTTGCAATCTCTAAAATTTTAATCTTTGCGATCTTTGAGTTTTAATCTTGCGATATTTGTTTTTAATCTTTTGATTTTTGGTTAATCTTGCGATCTTTGAGTTTAACTTGCGATCTTTGATTTTTTCTTGTTTCTTTAAGTTTCAATCTTGCAAACTTTGGTTTTAATCTTGGGTCTTTTTTTTTTAACTTCGATTTTAGTTTCAATCTTGCGTCTTTTAGTTTCAATCTTGCGATCCGAGTTTCAAATTTTCGATCTTTTAGTTTCAATCTTGCGATTTTTAGTTTCAATTTGCGATCCGAGTTTCATCGTTCATCTTTTTAGTTTCAAAATTGCGATCTTTGAATTTTTAATCGTGTCTTTATTTCAAACTTGCGATTTTTTTTTCAATCACCATCTTTTAGTTTCAAACTTTCTTCTTTGATTTCAATCTTGCCGGTTTTTTTTTAAATTTCAATCTTCGATCTTTAGTTCAATCTTGCACTTTAATTTAATTTGGATCTTTGAGTTTTTAACTTGCGATTTTAGTTTAAACCCTTTATCTTTGGTTTAATCTTTCGAATTTTTGTTTATCTTGCATCTTTATTTTTAAAATTTCATCTTTTTTTCAACTTCGACTTTGATTTTTTTCTTGCATTTTTGGTTTTAAAAATTGGATCTTTTTTCAAACTTTCATCTTTTGTTTCAATCTTGCATCTTTAGTTCAAAATTTCTATTTTTTTTCAATCTTGCGACTTGATTTCAATCTTTGGGTCTTTGAGTTTTCAATCTTGCGATTTTGAGTTTCAAACTTTTATCTTTAAATTTAAAATTGTTTTGGTTTCAATCTTTCATCTTTGGTTTTTTAATCTTGGGGCTTTGAGTTTAATCTGCATTTTAGTTTCAATCTGCGACTTTTAGTTTAATCTTCGATTTTTGAGTTTCAATCTGCCATCTTTGAGTTTCAATTTGCCTCTTTGTTTAATTTTTTGCGATTTTAGTTTAATCTTCCCTTTTTTGATTTAATTTTGATCTTTGATTTTAACTTGCGATTTTGGGTTTTAATCTTTCATCTTGAGTTTAAACTTTTATCTTTGATTTAAATCTGCGATCTTTGAGTTTCAATTGCATCTTTTTTTTTCAAACTTGCATCTTTTTTTAATTTGCATTTTTTAGTTTAATTTTGATCTTTTGGTTTAACTTGCGATCTTTGGGTTCAATCTTGGATCTTGGTTTCAAACTTTCATTTTTTGAGTTTCAACTTCGATCTTTGAGTTTAAAATTTGCATCTTTTTCAAATTTTTCGATCTTTGATTTTAACTTGCAAAAACTTTTTTTTTAGGGTTTTAATCTTGGATCTTTGATTTTTAATCTTGCCTTTTTGGTTTTAATTTGGACTTTGAGTTTTAAATTTTTCGATCTTTGGGGTTTTAATTTGCACCCTTTATTTCAACTTGCGATCTTTTGGTTTCAAACTTTTCGATCTTTGATTTCAATTTGCATCGGTTTCAATCTTTCGATCTTGAGTTTTTTATCTTTTTTCAATTTTTTTTGAGTTTTAATTTTTATTTTTGGGTTTTAATCTGGATCTTTGAGTTTCAACTTGCTATCTTTTTATTTTTAATCTTTCATTTTATTTAATCTTCGATCTTTAGTTTCAATCTTTCATCTTTATTTAATCTTGATCTTTGAGTTTCAATCTTCATCTTGAGTTTCAAATTTTTTCCCATCTTTTGGGTTTTAATTTTCTTGCATCTAAAATTTTTAACTTGCATCTTTGAGTTTAAACTTGCATTTTGGTTTAATCTTGGACTTTGGTTTCAATTTGCCTTTTTTATTTCAATTTGCGATCTTTGAGTTTTAACTGCTTTTTGGGTTTAACTTGGATCTTTGGTTTCAAACTTTCATTTTTGGTTTAATCTTGCGATCTTGAGTTTTAAACTTCAAACTTTTAAAAATTTAATCTTTCTTTGGTTTTTTTTTGATATTTTTTTTTTTGATCTTTGGTTTTTAAACTTCGATCTTTGAGTTTCAATTTGCATCTTTTAGTTTCAAACTTTTTATCTTTAGTTTCAATCTTCGATTTTGATTTTAATCTTGCGTCTTTGGTTTCATCTTGCGATCTTTTATTTCAATCCTTTTTCATCTTTTTAGTTTCAATCTTATCTTTGATTTCAAACTTTGGATTTTAGTTTAATTTGCATTTTTTATTTCAACTGCCCTCTTTTGGGTTTTAAATTTCATCTTTGAGTTTAATCTTGCTATCTTTTTTTTCAATCTTGCAAACTTTTTGGTTTTAAAATGCAAATTTTTAGTTTTTAAACTTCATTTTTGGTTTAATTTTTGCATCTTTGATTTCAATCTTGCATCTTTGAGTTTCAATCTTTCCATCTTTGGGGTTTTTTCTTGCAATTTAGTTTAATCTTGCATCATTTTAAGTTTCAATCTTGCATCTTTGAATTTAACTTGCCATCTTTGAGTTTTAATTTTTTTGGAAACTTTGAGTTTAAATTGCGATCTTTTGTTTAACTTGCATCTTTGAGTTTCAACTTGATTTTGATTTCAATCTTGGATCTTTTGATTTTAATCTTTTGATTTTAAATTTTAAAACTTTCGATCTTTGGGTTTTAATCTTGGATTTTAAATTTTAACTTGATCTTTTGGTTTTAATCTTTCATCTTTAAATTTAATTTCGATCTTTTATTTCAATCTTTCATTTTTAGTTTTCAAACTTCGACTTTTAGTTTTTAAACTTTCTTTTTGGTTTCAATCTTGCGATCTTTGATTTTTTAATCTTGCATCTTTAGTTTCAATTTGCATCTTTGAGTTTTTAAACTTGAATTTTTTTGGGTTTTAATCTTGCGATCTTTGAATTTTAATCTTGGATCTTTGAGTTTCAAAACTTTCATCCCTTTTGAGTTTAACTTGATTTTGTTTTAACTTTTGGGGTCTTTTTTGGTTTCAATCTTGCATCTTTTAATTTCAATTTTTGATCTTTGAGTTTTAATCTTGCTTTTTTTTGATTTCATCTTGGGGATCTTTGATTTAATCTGCGATTTATTTTAAAACTTGCATCTTTGAGTTTAATCTTTCGATTTTGATTTCAAAACTTTCGATCTTTGATTTTTAACTTCACTTGGTTTAAATTTTGTTTTTTTTTTCTGTATCTTTGATTTCAATCTTGGATTTTTTTAGTTCAATTTGCACTTTAGTTTAACTTGCAAACTTTTATTTAATCTTGCGATCTTTGGGTTTCAATCTTCGATCTTTGATTTAATCTTCGATCTTTGATTTCAATCTTGGGATCTTTAAGTTTTAATCTTGCCATCTTTTAGTTTCAATTTTGCATCTTTTAGTTTAAACTTCGTCTTTGGGTTCAATCTTGTATTTTAGTTTCAATTTTCGACTTTTAGTTTTTAAACTTGCATTTTAAATTTTCAATCTTGCGACTTTGAGTTTAATCTTTCGATTTGGTTTTAACTTGGACTTTTGGTTTCAAACTTGCATCTTTAGTTTCAATTTGCACTTTGAGTTTTTAAACTGCCATTTTTTGTTTAATCTTTTGGGGTTTTTTTTTTTGCGACTTTTTGGTTCAATTTTTGCGATCTTTATTTTAATCTTCATCTTTTTAGTTTCATCTTGCACTTTGGTTTTAATCTTGTATTTTTTTTTAAACTTGGGTCTTTAGTTTTAAACTTGCGATTTTTTGATTTCAATCTTGGATTTTGGTTTCAATCTTTAAACTTTTAAATTTTTAAACTTGATCTTTGAGTTTAATCGCATTTGGTTTCAATCTTTGATCTTTGATTTCAATCTTTCATTTTGGGTTTTAATCATGGTCTTTGTTTCAATTTTTGCGATTTTTAGTTTCAATGCCAAATTTTTGGTTTTCAATTTGCATTTGGTTTTCAATCTTCATCTTTGAGTTTCAATCTTGCGATTTTGATTTCAATCTTGGATTTTGAGTTTCAATCTTGCGATTTTGAGTTTAATCTTTTGTTTTTTGAGTTTAAAATTGCATCTTTAATTTAATCTTGGATCTTTTGGTTTCAATCTTGCGATTTTTGATTTAATCTTGGGTCTTGAGTTTCAAACTTGCACTTAGTTTCAAATTTTTCATCTTTGATTTTCAATCTTGCATCTTTAATTTTAATCTTTCATCTTAAATTTAATCTTCATTTTGAGTTTTACTTGCATCTTTATTTAATCTTTGAAAATTTATTTCAACTTGCTTTTTTTAGTTTAAACTTTTCGATTTTTGGTTAATTGGATCTTTTTGGGTTTTAATCTTGGATCTTTTATTTAATCTTGCGACTTTATTCAATCTTGCATCTTAAAATTTTAAAACTTGCACTTGGTTTTAAAACTTGGGTTTTGAGTTTTTATCTTTCGATCTTTGATTTAATCTTTGGTCTTTGGTTTCAATTTTTCCCCTTTCGATTTTGGTTTCAATCTTTCATTTTGAGTTTCAACTTGCAAACTTAAATTTCAATCTTCATCCCTTTTAGTTTAATCTTGCATTTGATTTTAAAAATTTTTTTATTTTCGATTTTGAGTTTCAATCTTTCATCTTTGAGTTTTAAACTTTCATCTTTGTTTAAACTTCACTTTTTTTTAATCTTGCATCTTTGGGTTCTTTTTGCATCTTTGATTTCAATCTTGGTTTTTTTTAATTTTCATCTTTAGTTTCAAAATTGGCATTTTATTTCAATCTTTTTATCTTTTATTTTTAATTTGCGATTTTGGGTTTTTTTTTTGGATCTTTTGGGTTTTAAACTTGCATTTTGAGTTTCAATTGCGACTTTGATTTTTAATCTTTCATCTTTAAATTTTTTTAAACTTGAAACTTTAAATTTTTAACTTTATCTTTAATTATCTTTCATCTTTTAAAAAACTTGCAATCTTTGATTTCAATCTTTGGGTTTTGAGTTTAATCTTCGATTTTGAGTTTTTAAATTTTCTTTTTTTGAGTTTAATCTTGGATCTTTAAATTCAATCTTCGATCTTTTAGTTTCAATCTTGCATCTTTGATTTCAAATTTTGATCTTTGGTTTAAACTTGCATTTTGGGTTTTTAAACTTTCACTTTGAGTTTCAAAATTGCTTTTGAGTTTCAATTTGCATCTTTGGTTTCAAATTTGCTCTTTTGTTTTTTAATCTTTCATCTTTTTTTTTTTTTGCGATTTTGAGTTTTTAAACTTGGATCTTTGGGTTTTAATCTTCATCTTTTAGTTTCAATCTTTCATCTTTGAGTTTAAATCTTTCATTTTATTTAATCTTCTTTTTTAGTTTTTTTCTTGCGATCTTTGGTTTTAATCTTGCGATTTTGATTTTAACTGGATCTTGTTTAATCTTGGATCTTTGAGTTTCAATCTGCATTTTTGTTTCAATCTTGCATTTTTGAGTTTCAATCCCTTAACTTTGGTTTAATCTTGCGATCTTTGGTTTTCAATCTTGGGTCTTTATTTTAATCTTGCATTTATCTTCTTTTATTTCAATCTTGGATTTTGATTTTAATCTTGCGATTTTGATTTTAATTTTGCGACTTTTAGTTTCAATCTCGATCTTGATTTAAACTTGCGATCTTGAGTTTCAATCTTTCATCTTTAATTTCAATCTTGCATCTTTGAGTTTTTAAACTTTTTCTTTGATTTCAATCTTGCATCTTTGAATTTAATCTTGGATTTTTGTTTAAAATTTTTCATTTTTGAGTTTAATCTGCATCTTTGATTTTCAAAAATTGCATCTTTTATTTAAAACTGCATCTTTGAGTTTAACTTTATCTTTGATTTTAAAACAACGATCTTTTTTTCATCTTTCATCTTTTAGTTTCAACTTGCCACTTTTTGTTTAATTTTGCGATCTTTGAGTTTAAACTTGCATTTTGTGGTTCAATCTTTCTATCTTTGAGTTTCAATTTTGCGATTTTGAGTTTTTAACTTGCGATCTTTGAGTTTCAATTTGCAATCTCTAAAATTTCATCTTGCGATCTTTTAGTTTTAATCTTTCGGTATTTGTGTTTTAAAACTTTTGATCTTTTGGTTTCAATCTTGCGATTTTGGAGTTTCAAACTTGCGATCTTTGATTTTTTAATCTTGCTATCTTTAAGTTTTAATCTTCAACTTAGTTTTTTAAATTTTTGATCTTTGAGTTTTTATCTTGAGTCTTGAGTTTCAAACTTTCGATCTTTGGTTTCAATTTTGGATTTTGAGTTTTTCATCTTTCATCTTTGAGTTTAATCTTGCGATCTTTGAGTTTCAATCTTGCGATCCTTTAGTTTCAATCGTTCGATCTTTGAGTTTTAATCTTGCGATCTTTGAGTTTCAATCTTGTGATCTTAAGTTTCAATCTTGCGATTTTTGAGTTTCAATCATGCCATCTTTGAGTTTCAATCTTGCTATCTTTGAAGTTTCAATCTTGCATCTTTGAGTTTCAATCTTGCGATCTTTGAGTTTCAATCATGCGATCTTTGAGTTTCAATCTTGCGATCTTTGAGTTTAATTCTTGCGATCTTTGAGTTTCAATCTTGCGATCTTTGAGTTTCAATCTTGCCATCTTTGAGTTTATTTCTTGCGAATTTAGTTTAAATCTTGCCATCTTTTAGTTTTAATCTTGCATCTTTGAGTTCAATCTTGCGAACTTTGAGTTTCAATCTTGCCATTTAGTTTCAATCTTGATCTTTGAGTTTCAATTTTGCGATCTTTGAGTTTCAATCTTGCGATCTTTTAGTTTAAATCTTGCGATCTTTGATTTCAATCTTGCGA